>WOGR01004873.1:413-14322 GCA_015342045.1 Leptinotarsa lineolata | reverse complement strand
GATATATATATCACCACGCCTTGTCGCAATATTAAGCCTCGATATCGACAGATGAATGAAAAATTGAATTTTTCTGCAGTTATCACTACAAAGAAACCATAACACAACTATCAAAAGTCATGTCAGAAAACAATATCTAATATTCCAGGGGAAATACATGAATGTACAGATCCAGATCAGCGTTATGTTAATTACAAAGATGTTACGATTGAAAATTGATCATCACCATGGTATAAAATGTCTCATAATAATAACCGCAGGTTTCCAGATAAAAAATTAGGACTCAATTGAGAAGGTTCTGATTTGTGATGCCTCCAGTATCCGTCCTGATATCAGTCATGATAATGAAATTTCGCATTTTTCAAATAGTTCTGTGTAGGAGATGAATGTTTCAGATATCTGGTGGAAAAATTAATACCTTCTGACTGTTGGAAAAAATTTTTCAATGAAGAGGAAATATAGGGACCAGGTGGGTCTTCGATGATATTATATTCCACTGATTTCTCAACGACAAACGACATACATGAATTGTTGTTGCTTGAATATTTGTGACCCGACACAAAACTTTCTGTCTTTCACAACTACCTTAAGTGATAGTGAATGGTGAATGTTAGCATTCATAATCTACAATTTATTTTATTCAATAATCAATATTGTAGTTGGTCAGACAACTATGCATCTAATGTATCAGGTACATCAGATTCCTGAATGATTTTCTTGAAAGACCTGAGGGGTCATTACCCGCCATTTTTTTATTTCTCCTGGTCAAATAACCATTGTCGCAAGATGGCGGTAAAAATACTGAAATACAAAAGAAATGACGAAGAGACATTTCATATTAACTTTGCTACTAATTGTTTTGGTCATTATTTCAACAGTTGCAGTTGTGTTTGCAATTTCAAATCAGGTTACTTTGGTTTCGAAAAACTATCATAATAATGAACATTTAATATTGAGTTATAGAAAAATTGATGAACGATCGGAAATTTGACGACATAAAATAACTCTTTTCCCCAGTTTTTATAACTTACCTCTGGTATGTAGGATGTAACAGGTCTGGTAATTGCTGAGACATAACTATGCAGGTATCTATAATTTTTCATGTTCTCATGGTAAAATGGCTTACTCCAAACACACATGAATTTGCAGAAATATTTTTTCGTTTATTATCTACAGACTTTCATTTTTGTTCCAAAATCATTGCGTGAGATTTTCCAGAAATTATCAAAATATCAAAACACTCTAGATGATAGGAGCAATATCTGGAAGGTATAATGATATATTACTAACGGAATATAATGTGAATGACTACTTTCTCGATTTAGTGGATCGTGAAGAAATACTCTAATATAATTAAGAAGTAGCTAAGTCGTTGAGTAAGGAAATGACTTCGTTACTACATGAATTCATACAAATCAGGAAGGGAAGTTGAAAATGTTGATTCGAAGTGAATGGCGGTAATAAAGACGACTCACTAGATGGCTTGCGATACAAACGATTTGCCAAGACAATGACTAAAAATTCATTTAATTTGTCATCGCTGCCTCCAATACAAGATGCTGTTCATTTTCACAGTCTCCGAGTATATCATCAGGTCCAGTCGTGGCTCGGAAGATATCAAAATCCTGGAGATTGGGGCTGGAAAAACCATGCAAACATTTGAATGCCAATACAAGCTTCCAAGCCTCCAGCACCCCCAGATCTCATGAAATTATTTTCTGCAGATGCAAAGGAAATTGTGGAAGCATGTGTGGCTGCAAAATATTATGGAAATATCAAAGTTAATGGGAGAAAATGAATTTGAAGATGAACCTCCAACTATGACTTCAATTTCGACTCCTGTCACTCCTCAAACTTCCACATTTAACATTGATTTAGATTCTGAGCCACAGCCTGGACCATCGAAGACAAGTCGATTATAGTAGCTAGCTAATAAGTGATTAGAAATATTATGATGTCGAGGATTACCTCGACATCATAAGATACACCAAGATGTCCGTGGAGTAGGCCTCCTAGGGATACCACGTGAAAAAACGCGCCCACAGACTCATAGGTGTCGGGAAAGAGAGTTAGAAATGGATAAGTAAAGTTGTAAGAATCTACCAAAAATTTTGTAAGAATATATTTACAATAAAAAAAATTCGAACATAAGTTAAACATTTCGTTTTGACCGGATTCTCATGAGCATTGACGAATCCGGTCAACTTTGGAGCGCCGTAACAGCGTTTTGAATGAATGAAATTGAAAAAAATCGGAGGGCAAAATTTTCCTCTAAAAATCGTCTACAAGATTGGTCTGAAGTAACTTTTTTGTAGAATGTATAAGAAAAATAGAGTAAAGAAGAAAATTTTGATTGAAATGTCCTCATTTTTTTGCTTATAACTTCTTCAATTTTCAATTCACGCCGAAAAGTTTTATAAACATGCAAATTTTTTGTAAGAAGCTTAGTTTCCGAGATATCGCGAAAAAAGTATTTTTACCCCTTTTTCTAAGATGGCTGCCGGGGGACGAGGGTGGTGACCCACAAACTTGAGGTTTAGTTTCTATTGAACCCCCACATATGTCCCAAAAATAAAATTGCATCCTCTAAAACATACAATATTCGGTCCTTGAATTGTAGCATTTCAATGGACTATTTTCATTTTTGGCCATGAAACCACAGAATTATGTGTTATTATAGGTTGCAAACTACTGTCACTGCAGATGCAGAATGTCAGATTTTGGTTCTATTTTCCAATAATTAGATTATGCTTCAAGGTCAGATTGCTGTCATTCGAATATTAAAATTATTCAAAAAACTTATTATAAGAGGAGATTTTCCATACCAGAACAGAAGTACTGTCTCTCGATGAGCGTTTCGTTGACCACTTCAGCATCATCAGGAGAAATAATTACCTTTCATAATGAGTAAAATGAAATGTATTCCTGACACTGTGATCTACGTTTTTGTTTCTACATTCTTAATAGTTATGTTAATAACTATTTCTTATGATAATTTATATTTTTGTAACAATCATCATTGAGTAAGAGAGTTACAATCTGTTTGGAATTAGATCTTCGTTGGTGAGTGACCTCCTTTCATATACTTCAATTTCTAAAATTTCGAGGGAGTCTACAGCAATTCTCATTCATTCTGTGGCCGTTCTTTAAGTCATATTGGGCAATACTTGACCTGATGTCTTGATGTATTGTTTGTAAAACATATGTTTGACATATTCCTTGTTAACTTATTTATATCAATTGTTTTTGTTTTCGTGATAGAGAAATGATGAACGAAAAGGGTGTATTTTTTGAACAGATTTATTTTTTAGGAGAACGTTTCAGCTTTCCACTTCTCCATCTATATACAAAAAATTGTGGAAATCTTTCAGAGATCTGTTTACTTTCTCAAAATTGATAACTTTCTTCTTTTCGAAAGATTCCCCTAAATTTTTCCCCACAAAAATACAATCAGTGTTATTCAGTATGCACAATAAAATATCGTTCTTGCAAACTGGCTATTTTACGAGTTCGTGATGAAAAACAATCTCTGGAACTTTTCATTTTCAAACTAACATTGGAATAGGAAGTCATAAAAGTAAATATTTTCAAAGAAATACTACGGTTCAAAGAACTGCGAATAAAAATATATTTTTATAGTAATTTTGGTCAGCCTGTATGTAAGAGCATATATATGACAGTAATGCTACCTGAAGTTGAATTCATTGCATATGTCGTAAATTTTCCCTCAATTTGAACTGACGTTACAACAATGAACTCAAACCGTAATATACATGCCATATGATTTTGCATTAACAGAAGCATACCTATGAACGGTACATTTCCATCAACATCAATCATGATACCAAGCAAAACAATACAGTCTATTTTGCCTGAGCACACATGAGTTACTACTGTAATGATCACAGTTACCCCGAGTATTGTATAACTTTCCACATCTCCATTAACCATAGGATCAATTTTGAACTGAATTCAAGTAGATTGTCATCCTACAATTTGCATTTGATCCGAATGATATTCATTAATTCAATAACCTACAGCCGACTGTTGCCCTTCAATGTTCCACTTTTGTAAAAAATCAATTCGTATTCATCCAAAACAAAATCAAACGGATACGGTTTGAAAGCAAAACCCAAATCGTTCATCTAAATAGGCTTTGTGATAAAATAGGAGCCATCGCGTTGTTTAAGAAACTATACAATTCCAAAAATTATGTCAATTATGATGCAATATTCACCTGTCTGAACATCGCGTCGAAACAAACAGTGTAGAAATAAAAACAAAGGACATTGATGAAAGTTTTAATATTCAAAAATTATACCCGGTAAACAGTTTTTTAATAAAGATATATGGTAAATGAATAAGAATTTTAAATTATATTTACGGGAACATTTCTTCTTCATGTGAATTGAAATGGAAGAATTTTTGGGTTTGTATTCCGAAATGAATTGTGTCACTAACAAAATATCACCCCTCCATGATAGCCACGTTCTGACGTTATTGGTGTACATTATGTTCAAGATAAGGAGGGCCACATCATGGATACAAAGTGGAATAAATTTGGAACAAGTGGTTAGAGCTTATTCAAATGAAGTTTTGATATTTATTGAATTTCGTGTGACATATTAGTTGAATTGTTGCCAAAAATGCTTGTTCATACCGCTGATTATTTTTCTAGTTCATATTGAAAACTAAAATTGGTAGTGGTTTCTCGAAGAAAAAACGTCAGAATGAAAATTTGTAAACGCTCAAAAAGTGGTACTTAAAAATTTTTATTTTATTTATATCTCCTCAAACAACACCAGGAAAATCAAATTGGTGAATTTTCTTATCTTGGACACTGTGTTCATTCAGAGATACTATTGAAAATGAGTCTAGCAACCTAGGTACTTATGATACATACTCTTGTTTCTTAATGTATATGATTGAAAACAAAAGTATCACTGAACTGCAGATATGGTTGTATATTCCTGAAATTGAAGATATTCTTATGTAACTTCAAGTTACTCCAACCCCAAATGTGAAAACAATCATGTTTGTATGATCATGACTGAAACAGATTCGACTGAATCACATCATTTCATGGATGAGTCTTCTTTCAAAATTTTCGTTACTCAACTAATAGTGTCACCATTAGTATCCCACATTTATGCTGTGGTATGAAATATTTGACTCGCTGGATCATTCCGTCCATTTTGGAACTTTCAGGAATATATAAATCTTACGAAAATCATGCAAACGGAATTATTCTTATTACAGTAACAATTTACTGTGAGATTATCATCGAACAGTTCACACAACGGATTCTCATTTCTTGTAAGAATTAAAAACCACTTATCAGGAATGCATCTTACTAGGACACGCTGCTATAGTAATAAACTTTTAATTGAATTTTGGGTTTGATTGTATTATATGTAAAATTATTTTATTTGAATTTTGTGTTTGTCAATTTAACCACGCACAGGGTTAAACCCTCAGTGGATTTGCAATTTATTCATCATCATCTTTGAGATGTTAATTATATTCTGTACGCAACATAGATGAATAAATATTATTATTATTATTATTATTATTATTATTATTATTATTATTATTATTATTATTATTATTATTAGTTGTACTACAATATGATTTTCTCAATCTACTGCTAAGTAAATTAGTAACTATAACTATATATTCGCTTAATAAAAACAATCTGTGAACAAAGTTTGTGTGGAATGCTACATTTTACAAACTCAAAACGACTCTGCTTGCATTTGTCTTTATTTCGGAAACTCTTCAGAACATTTCATAATTTGAATAACACAATTTATCAAAACCGATTCGCTTTCTGTGCATTATGCAACCCATAATACGCCGACGTACACCTGGATAGTATCTACCTAGCAGTCAGGCGCTAAAAACGAGTCGGACGGAAATTTATGACTACTGTAAAACAATAAAAAGGATCATCGAAAGTAGTTCTCAGTGGATTGACGTACTTGGTTTACAGCCCTATAAAGCATACAAAGTACGTACAATTATATTTTTAGGGAGGATTTTAGGTTACTGGAAAGATATTAGTGTTTTCGTTGACAATTAAATACATTGTTACAAAACTATAATACAGTGATAAGGTAATTAAACCTTAGTTCAATTGAGAATCAAGTTTTTCTTTCTGTAATACAGAGTTGTCACTGTTGAGTTGAATGAAAAATTGCTTTTGCGGTAGAACCTTTTCAATTTAAATAAGTGTGAGGAGCATAGCTTGATATCGGTTCACGTTTTTCGATAATTCAGAAGATTTGGGTAGTTTTTTATTTGTTTTTATTTGTAATTTGTTTAAAGCAGTTGGTGAAAGGGCTAATAGAATTTTGGAGTGACATATGACAAGTAGAACTTCTCAGGTGATTTTTGATTTGAGACTATACTGGCAGTTTTATTTTTGTGATGGCCTAATGAGACGTTTGAAACAAAAAATGTTCGTGACGGCTATTATGAAAAAATCAATTTCAAAGAAAATACTTTTAAAGTAGTGTAATTGGTTTTTAAACTGATAATAATAGATAAGTGGTGAATTGTGGATTTCATCAAAAGAAAAAAAATATTGAAAAGGGTATATCTTCAGAAGGGAATAATTCTTGAAAAAGAAAGGATTTCCCATCTTAATGCAAAACATGTGGGAATCTTCCAAAGAAAGGAAGAAAGCAATCAATTTCAATAATATGTTCATTCCCAACAGGTTCACAATCACAAATAGAGAAAATACAAATAATTAGAGAGTATGAAGGAAGATTCATATTACAAAAAGAAAATGGAAAACAATCGAATTTTTGATAGTTCTTGAAATAAATTGTTTGTTGTCATGATGTAATGAGTGAGTTTTCTGCTGGTATCTTTTTGGCAACACTGTTGTCTTGTGTCATTGTCAAACTTGTTCAGTTTTGTCTATAATTTAACCATGAATCGACTTACGAAAGAACAACGCTTGCAAATTATTGAATTTTATTATCAAAATTAATGCTCGGTTAAGAAAGTGCATCGTGCACTTCTTCCAATTTCGTTGGGCAGTTTCGTCGGCCTACTGAGGAAGCTATTCGGACTAAATTTTGAACCCAGTTTACATTATTGGTCATTAAACCACCAACACACATACGTAGAGTGAGGACCGAAGAAAATATTGCGGCTGTATCCGCCAGTGTTCGTGATGACAGTGAAATGTCGATTAGCCGCCGTTCGCAACAATTGGGCCTCTGTTACTCCACAACGTGGAAAATTTTTCGAAAGGATTTGGGTGTAAAACCTGGCGCAAAAATTGAAGCCACACGACCTCCCACAACGTCTAACATTTGGTGAATGGGCGCTGGCAAAGTTGGAGGAAGAACCACATTTTTATCGAAAAATTGTGTTCAGCGACGAGGCTCATTTCTGGTTGAATGGATACGTTAACAAGCAAAATTGCTGCATCTGGAGTGAAGACCAGCCACAAGCATTGCAAGAGCTACCGATGCATTCCGAAAAAGTCACTGTTTGGTGTGGATTATGGATCGGTGACATCATCGGGCCGTACTTCTTCAAAGACGACAATGGCCGGAACGTTACTGTGAATGGCGAGCGCTACCGTGTGATGATTGACGACTTTTTGTTGCCCAAAATGGAAGACTTGAACATGCCTGACATGTGGTTTCAACAAAACGGTGCCACATGCCACACAGCACGCGAAACAATGGCCCAATTAAGAGTCGCTTTCGGTGAACAATTTATCTCACGTTTGGGGCCCTTCGATTGGCCTCATGTTTACAGGGATAAACCAGCAACGACTGACGCTCTGAAAGCCAATATTGAAGCATTTATACGAGAAATAGCGGTCGATATGTTCCAATTCAAATTCTATAAGCTTGTCTTTGAATTTCAATTTTTGGGAGCAGAAACTTAGCGTGGCTTCACTCTCCGTAGGAGAGTGAAGAGGATACTTTGTTGATAAAGAAGTTGAAAATCGTACAGTCTTCTTAGTTACCAACCAATGATTGTTACAACTTCAAATTTATAAATTTCGTATTTTAAAAACTACTCACTCTACAGCTTTGATACTTACTCCTAAATTCAGATAATTCTTTCATTAACAATCACACAAATCGTGTGTACCCTCACTTATGTATAAATATATGAATTTTGTGTTATCATCATTTTATGCTTTGAACTAGGGAAGCGATTTATAACGATATTTCACAAACATTACATTATTCCTAAATATTTACAACAATTTCATGATATATCTCCCAATTTCATCCAACAGATAGTATATCATTTCAAATTGACATTAGCTTTCACCTCCTGTCTATTGTCTATTTTGTGAAATTTTAGACTTTACATACAATTTTGAATTCATGACATTTCCCGCTCTTGATTACTTGATTTCCTGTAAAAAATTTGTATTTCAAGACATGTACAGGGTGATCTAGCTGTATTTCTTTGTAAGAACCTTCCTGAGATGTTGTGAATGTTTTGTTTATATTGTTGTTACTGAGTCAGTTTACAGCAATATATACCTACATATATGTACATATATGGAAATCAATACTTATTATAAATTGAAGTTCCTTGCCATGTCTGAATTCGATAAATTCAAAAACTGCTCGATATATTTTCATAGTTTCCACCATCGGCGAAGTGATTCAAGAAGGAAGTCAATGTGTATTATTTGTCAATGTTTTGTGTGTATTGGTTGAATTATTCACTCTCTAATTATCAACTTCAGAACTGACGTTTCTAAGCTTCAAGAATTATATAAACAATGGAGAATGTCTTGAAAAATCATTAATAATTGAAATATAAGTTCCCACTTCAATGTGAGATTTTTATTTCACAGTTTACGAAACTTATACTACAGCATTGTGACGCCTGAAGATGCTGTTGTATGTATAGCGAAACACATGTCACGGTTTTGTAAACTTTCAAGTAGAAACCTCACGCTAAAGTCTTTTTTGAATACTTTAAAATTTATTTCCATCAAGTATCTGTCAGTCCTATCTAATTATTGCCTACTCAGTATAAGTCTATCGATGAACATTATTTTTTCCAAAAAATCAGATTGGACCCTCCAGCGCGAATGTCAGATAAAACGAGTAACTTGGTGCACCAGACAGTCCCCTAATCATTCTAGCTTTGCATAATTCAATTACTAGTCGAGAATCTCTGAAAATTTGTTTTTTTCTTCTCTTGATCATCAATTCAAATCCAATTTCAGATACCCCCTTCGTTAATCTAAAAATGGTTGTTGAAATATGAAATCAGTAATAAAATGGATTTTTAATAACGAAGTCTCAAAAAGTGGCACATCAATTTCGTAATAAGAAGTGCTCTTCTTAATTATTCTCATAATTGAATTTGTGTGATGGGAATTTCAAATCGAATGACTTTTTATATCGAGGTACTTGGATGAAATGAATGATGTTTTCAATTATAATGTGAAGTTTCCTCACTTTGTGTTTTACAAAAATCAATTTCAGATCAGGTAATAGTAATAGGTACCACAAAATCCCAAAATGTCATCGATAAATGTCTATTTTTCAACAAGAACTTTGTTATTTAGCAATACGATGAGAGCAGATTCCTGAGAGCAGTTCCTGAAATTTCATTAGCTGAATGCATTGATATAAAAACAAAATATCAATTCTTAAATCGAACAAATTTCATTACCTGAATAACAAGAAATTTCAGCAAGATCATTTATTTAAAAGTAAAATGGTGGAGTACATGAACGGAATACGTAAATAACCAGAGCCGTATTTGCCACAAACAGCCCATCTACTTGACGCGGATCAAGTGCTCGGAAGCACTTGGAATGTTGACAGTGGCATACAGTGATTGTACTCTGAGTCAGAAACATACGTACAAGTGGTACCTGGACCGATGAAAATGTTGAGAAAGTAAATGAAATTGTTATTGACAATCGTCAAATCATTATTGTAAAAGTTGCTAAGAATGTCGGCATTACCGTGGCATAGTACATCAAGAGTTATTGCCGTATATTATAATCATGCCTCAGCCACCGTATTCACCAGCTTTGGTCCCCTGGTTAACGTAAGTATGAGGTTTTTTGCTAGCTAGCTGTCAACTCAACTTCAAAAGTCTGAACTAGAGCGAGTTGAAGATTAACGAGGTCTGACCCTTCAAAATGTCATTTTCCACGAGGGTTGGTGAACATCGATCATTCGATAGTTGGGATCAAACCAACATTCACACAACTGCCACCGTGCCTCCTGAACTGTTTCTAGACATGTAACACTTCTCTTTCCCTTTAAAATTCTTTCTGTAGACTTCCGATGCTGTTTCAGGAACATTAATTAATTACAAGGAAAATGTCGTTTCAGAAGTGTCCGAAATACATTCCTTTGATGGTATAATAATGTCGCTAACGTTTGATAGTATGATTAAATATTTAATGACGCGATTAAATAGTAATAGAAGGGTGAATGGACCATTTCAATTGACGTTTCTTTGATGTTTCTCAAATGACAGCCCCATTAAAGACTTTATGGAAGTGTTGCGTTCAATTACTTTGATGATACCTGAAGAGAAGTTCATAGAAAAACTATACCGGATGATTCTCTGAGGTGGCTCACCACTATAACTTTTTTATTATTGAATAGGGAATAAAAATAAGTCACTTGGGGCTAGATCTGATGAGTAAGGTGGATGGTCAGGAAGTTCAAATTGTAATACGTGGATTTTCGGTATGGCAACCATTGTATGGCAACCATTGGGGTGTGAGACGGTGCATTATCTTGGTAAAACATGATTTCCTTTTTCTGCAAATGTGGCCGTTTTTTCGCAAGTTCTGCCTTTAGCTTGTCAAGTAATGATGCGTAGTAAGCCTCTGTGAGGGTTTTTCTTTTTTCAAGATAATTGTTCATAGTATATGTCCTTTTTGCCAGTTTTTTCACTTGTAGGAAACTCAACTGAATATTTTTTGTATTTTCTCAAGGTATCATATTTTTACTGGTCAGAAACTGGCAGCCGACAATTCAACCAAACATTTTTTGAGGAGCAAAATCAACAATCTTTTTTTTACGAACACCATGTATTTCGAGGAAAATACTTCGATATTTAAGCGATCATTTCTAGTAAAACTTGAACTATTCACAGGGTACAATTTGGAACAACTTTGCAAGTGCAACCAACCCGAACAAACTTATTCCATTATCCCATACCACACCTATCTAGCTATATGTTAAATGAGGTTGATGAACTTATCTCGTAATGTAATTTTCGATACATATCTTAGAAATCTGGTCTCAAACTTGGGTGAACGAGGATCCACTGAAAGTTCAAACGAATTACAGTTGAGAAACAGAAGAGATGTTTGTTGGAAAGTAGCTGACAATTTTTCATGTTGAATATTACACATACGGACTTCTTTTGTCTAACATGGTGGTAACATATTCAAAATCAATATCTGAGATATCTGGTACATACATTTTGAATCCAAAACGACTTCAGAGGAACAAAATCTCAGGTACCCTGAAACTTTTTGATTTTCAACAATTCAATCATAGTCGAAACGTACTTATCAGTGCAAATATTTGTAAACTCAAATAATTATTTCCAGTGTGAATTCGAATCGAATACCATCGCCTGAAATAATTGGAGTGGTAACTTCAATGGCCTGAACATCTCGGAAATGAGTGCATATTTCCATCAAATCAAGGGCATCAAACTTCATAATAGAATTTTGGAAGTTTAATCACGCTGGAAAACTTCCAACCGCTGTTTTGAATCATGTTCGCGCATGATGTAAGATAAACGGATAACTGCTTCAAAAGTTTTCAGAGAATAATCTTTGATAAGTAATCGTTAATTCACTTTTGACAAACGGTGATTACAGATTCACGCGTTTCCAAATTACAAGGATATTATTCATCAGCAGCTCTGCGACTGGCTCTGTGACTCGCTTAATAGATTTTGTATTCAAATAAATACCACTAACATTACCACAGAGGCAGCTTCAGTTACCTGTGTGACATCCGAGTCCAGAAAATCATACAGCTATAAAGAATATCGAGTGTCTTGATATGAATCCAAGAAAATTTTATCAATCATAGCACTCAGAAAAAAGCAAACCATAGACACGTGTTTTGGACTTTCGGCCCATCGTGCAGCCAAGTGCAAGGATGGGCAGTACTTGGTTGCCAAAAGCACTACAAATGCACGGAGCAGCCGCAAATTTGCGGTTTCGGTTAACTCACAAGAATATTACTAACACTACTACAGCCAACTGCAAGAATGGGCTACACTTTGTTGTCAAAAGCATCACAAATGCGCAATATTGAGTGTTTTGATATATCCTACAGATTTTCATCTAACTCAGAAAAGATCAAACTGAGACAGGTGTTTCGGGCTTTTGGCCCAACGTGCAACCAAGTACCAGGATGGGCAACACTTGGTTGCAGTCAGCTACATATCTGTGGGTTCGCTTAGTAGATCTTGTGTTCACATGAATACCACTAACATTACCACGGAGACAGGTTCAGAAAATCATACAGATATGGAAAATATCGAGTGTCTTGATATGAATCTGAGATAATTTTATCAGACATAACACTCAGAAAAGGACAAATCGTAGACAGATGTTTCGGGCTTTCGGCCCAACGTGCAGCCAAGTGCAAGGATGGGCAACAGGCAGTTGCCAAAAGGAGTACAAATGCACTGAGCCATCAGCAGAAGCCAGCCACATATTTGTGGTTTCGGTTAGTAGTTCTTGTATTCACATGAATACCACCGACATTACCCGGAGGCAGCTTTAGCTATCTGCGTGACATCCGGGTCCAGAAAATCATACAGATATGAAAAATATCGAGTGTCTTGATACAAATCCAAGATACCTTTATTGGACATCATATCCACAAAAAGGCAAACAGGAGACACATGTTTCGGGCTTTTGGCCTATCGCGCAGCCAAGTGCAAGAATGACCAGCACTTGGTTGCCATAAATATTACAAATGCACAATATTGAGTTTCTTGATATATCCAAGAGAATTCCATCGAACATAACACTCAGATAAGGGCACACCAAACAGGTGTTTCGGGCTTTTGGCCCAACGAGCAGCCAAGTGCAAGGATGGGCAACACTTGGTTGCCAAAGTTATTTTTTGATCATAAAAACGACAAAAATGTCAGTACGACAATGAACATCATTGTTCAGTTAGAATATTCCCATTAAGTTTTCGGTTTTACTAGAAGAAAGGTACCACGTCAATAATCTCTAAAATGATCAATTCTCGTCCATTGGAAAAAAAAATTACGGTGGGACGCGTGACTTTCACGAGGTCGAAAGTATTTTCAATGAACGTTCTCCGAATCGTCCTATCTGTAGAAAATATTTGTGGGAACTTGTATTCAAATTCACAACTACCGGTAGTGTACATAACAAAAAAACCCCAGGTCATCCGCCTATTCTGGACGAACAGCAATTGCAAATAATTGGTGAGATGGTAGTAAATCCTGAACAGTCAACTTATTCCGTCGTGAATGTTTGTGAGGTGTCTCCTTCTACTGTGTGGAGACATCTGTAGAGGAATAGATATCATCCATTCAAAATCAAAATGGTTCACCAATTAACCGAAGATGACCCCGATCGAAGACGAGAATACTGCGAAATCATGAGGCAAACCATTGCAAGGCATCCTACTCATCTCTAGAATATTTGTTTCAGTAACATATGTACATTTTTTTTCAACGGCAATGTTCAGAGACAAAATTGCCATTATTGGATTGACACCAACCCTCACGTTTTCCGGGAAACAAATACCCAACATCCAGAAAAATTAACGTTTGGGCAGGAATATTGGGAAACCATATTGTAGGACCTCTATTTATTGATCAAAATTTAACAGGGGAACTGTATTTGACTATGGTGGAAACTACTGTC
>WOGR01004872.1:0-14322 GCA_015342045.1 Leptinotarsa lineolata | reverse complement strand
GTATCATTGGAAAGATAATTTTGTGCCCTTTCAAATGATATATCACTCGACCCCACTTTCCATTTAAAATTTTAGGGTTGTTACTCACCCTCGCTAGTGGGTTGAAGGCACAGGTAGAAAAATACATCTAAAATGTGTCCCCCTCAAAAGCAAAATTGACCTCTCCGAGAATTTTTGCGTTAAGTTACAAAAAAAGGAGAAAAGCAAGGTGCATACTTTTCGTTGGACCACTCTGTATATCAATAGGTAATGACAAAACGTATCAGATGAATGATTGAATCTGATAAAACAGGTAGATTTTGAAAGAGCAATTAGGTACAATACAATATTACTTCTAGGAAACCCGTAAAATATTGGTATATTATGTCAACACTTGATTGGATAATTAATTAATTTTGAAAAAACAGGTAGATTTACAAAGCATAAATAATACAATATTATTTCTAGGAGAACAGTTGATATATAAATATGACAATCAATGACATTTTAACGTTTTTTAACATAATTTGTCACATATTTACATTTTAACTTTTTTCCTATAAATAATATTGCAGAATTGTCAGAATTAATCATTTAATGATTATGATGATTGAAAACAGACCTAGTTTTAAATTTTTGGAGGCGAACTTCATAAAATTAAAATAGTAGTTTGTGTCATCAGTCAAGTCCAAATCAAGCAAATAATGAATTAACTTATAACTTCCTAAGAAGTACATATACGAGTAGTTTCTATGATTTCATTTCAAATCCTTGTCTTTAAATTTGTTGTGAACTTGTTATTATTCAAATGCAGTTTTCAAAAAAATTAATTTTCATCATATCTCATGATAATGCACCAAAAAATTGAGTTGGTCATAAAACCGCGGAATTACCTGAAAAAAAGTTTACAAAGGCTTTTTATCGACCTATTCTGAGACTTTTCATCTTCCCCAATCTGAAAAAATAAAAATTTAGAGATAGAGAAATTTATACAGGTGTAGAAAGGGTAAACTACTGGTTTACCCCGATAAGTTACTAGGTAAAACAAAATATTTTTTTCAAGAAAAATGTTTCGTATCTGGATGATTCACATAAATTCTTGCAGCAGCTTTAGCACATTCATTACTTCGATAATAGGTTGCAACAATTTCTATCCTTTCTTCAGTAGAATAAACCATGTTGGAACACAGTGAACAAGGATGACTGAATAATAATTAGTGAAGTGACAGTGGCCAACTATTTACTTTTTGTTCTGCGATAACTAGATTAAACAAAAACTACCAGTGCAGAAAAAACTAACAGTGTCGTCCATTTCAAAACGTTTACTGCTAATTAAATAAATTCTACAAATCTAGAAGACCTGCGACAGAGAATTGTTCGGGAATGCCGATTACTGACTCCGGACATTTTGAATAATGTATGGAACGCTTTCGAAAGTAGACTGTATTATTTCATCGAACTAGATGGAGGTAATTTTGAAATATTTATCCGTTGATTGTGTTGCCACTGATATTATATTTTGTTGATTTTCTCAATAAAATGAGCGACAGCGAATTTTCTGTTTTTTCTTAAATAAAACTCTCAACATTTAATTTTTCAATAACGAATGAACCAATTCCTAAAATAAGTACAGAAGTAATAGAGGGGCAAAAAAACTTTCAAATGATGTATCACTCGATCCCCCATGCCATTGAAAAAAATAGGGAGGGTAGTTGCCGACCGCCGGGGGCTGAAGTTTCGGGTATGATTTCCATACCAGAATTAGTCCCTCTAGAAGTAAAAATTGTGTTCTTTTACAAGTCCGTTTCTGACTACAGGGGAGGTCAAGTTTTCGTTGGAACGCCCTGTATATAGTTCTATGGTGACTGAAGGGAATTTGCAGCTTTGTCAATACGACCTGATGGTCTTTGGACAATAAAGCATATTATCATTATTATAATTTTTCAACCTAAATTTGCGCTGGTCAGGCCCTTTCTTCCGTAGCCCCGATATATTCAGGAGGGCGCGCCAGCATTATTAACCAACAACCACTCCTGCACACCGTGGGGTAATTGATCATTTGGTCCGTGAATCATATGCCCTGAGCAAGCGCAGTGAGCCAAAAAAGACAGCCTTCTGCATTTGTCCGGGTAAGATTTCTGCCTTAGTACGGCAAGCCGGCATGATATTGAGATTCGAGAGCAGAGATGGCATCATTCAACCAAAGACTCCAATATATTATTATTATTATTCTCTAATTTAGTTTCGACATAAAATGCCAATATTTTACCCGTTTCCTAGAAATCTTATTGTATTTTACCTGTTTGTTTATTAAAAACTACCTTTTTTGCCAGAACTAATTGTTTATCTAATAAGTTTTGTTATTACGTACTGTTATATAAAAAACATTGTGGAATAGTTTGATGTACCAGTAATTGATGAAGCTACCGTGTAACGAAACGAGTTTTTAATATAATTTATTGTTTAAATTCTATAATTATTATCACGGAAAGTGTTATTGATCTGGTTCTGTCTTCAGAATCTTTTATCAGTTTTTTCTCTCGAAAGTTACTCTGTTTTCAATTTTTTTTGGCAGATGCCTTTAGAGGTTGTCTGTTCATATTTGAAATCTGTTATCATGGATATGTTATTATTACAGTGTCCCTATTCAAATTAATTTGAAAACATTGCTATCTTTAATTTTTTCTTCAACTTCTTGAATAAGTTTATACTTCAAATTTTTTTGATTATATAATATACTTCTTTCATATACGATATAATTCAAATAAAGGTTATTTTAAAGTTGAGAAACGTATTCAACAATAAGTAATACTATCATTTATTGTGCAACTTCAGATACCCTGAAACTTCAAGACAATCAGTTGGACAACAGAAGACTCTCTTTGACCCTAACAATCCAACGAAACCCATAATAGTGAAATCATCAAATTCTAGAGGTACACCTGGATTCTCTGATAATGCTGACACTCCTCCCCCTCAGATATACACCACTGATCAATTTGGTAATATGAGACCACCTTGGTATGACGAAAATAGCGAGGAATTTCATTCTTGTCATTATCCTGCCCTATTGCGAGACGTAAAGAGAGCCGACAGTGAATTACAATCTATCATTAATAAGGGATTCCTTTTAATCAACTGGGATATTGTTGACAACCTACGACTATTTCTTAAAGAAGCCCTCCAATATCTCATCTGCAGAGCAATCAAATTTTGTCAGTCAGAAAATGTTGAGCAGCACTTTTGGAAGATCTTATATCACAATATTATTGAAGTGACGAGGAAAGCCATCAAAAGTGATCCTGAGAATAAGGAGAAGTATAAAGATTTTCTTCTTTACCTAATAGATGAGGGGAGTAACTATTTTGAGCGACTTTTGTCTGTATTGGAGGAGACATACGAGTTCAAGTTGAGCAGCTTCTTGGGTGATAATAACACAGTATCACATAAAGGATTAGGGTTGGTTGGTTTAGCATTAGTATCAGCGCAGAAGTTGTTCTTGTTTTTGGGCGACCTTGGGAGGTACAGAGAGGAGGTGAATGAGACTTCAAATTATGGAAAGTGTAGACAGTATGTATCAACTCTTTTTTTTAATTGTAGATACTGATTCATTTTTATTCCAGATGGTATATCAAGTCCCATGAAATCAATCCTAAGAATGGCAAACCTTATAATCAGTTGGCAATTTTGGCTGTTTATGCGGTAAGTTAACAATCAGTAAAAAAATCTCTAGTGGCTAGTGTTTTCAAGAAATGTCAAAGCTTTGAAACTTATTGCCTCAGGAAGTCATGGCTCAAAGCCAGAATGGAACAATTGGGAAATACAAAGTCGGTAAATTAGTAAAATATTGACTAGTTCAGAGCTTATTTAAATGACGTTTAGAAATTTAGGATATTCCCATTACTTTCGGAGATATTCGAATCACCTTTTAATTTTTCTCTGACGCTATCATCTCATTCCTCATTATTCGATTTCTAAACATTTGAATGCACCTAAAAACCTCTTGTCACGTACCGGTCTCAACAATTTCAAACATTCCTCACTTATTCTGTGATTTTTCTCTGAATCATGTTGACCGATATTAGACTTCTCTGGTCTATGAAATCGAATATGTGAAACATGTTCTTTGTAGCAAGTTATTAAAAGTCCATTTAGTTTGATCATCATACTTTTCTTTCTCACAACATATTGCTAGTCTTTCGGGTTGTTCCAAACTTGTTGAAGTGTACGAGTAGTACACTTCAACAAGTACACGAGAAAGCCATTTTCATGTTCAATCTTCCGAAAATTCGGACCAATCCTTTAGAAAATTTTGGTTGATATGGAATAACTATAAGTTTTGAGTCTTCATCTTTCTGAAAAGTCGATCCTTTAGATATTCGATTGTTTTTGTTATGGTGACACTTGGAAAAAATAACTGAATATCTGAAGGATCTTAGAAATAAATTGATCATTCCGTTAAACAGCTGACGAACGTCAACCCTCAGAAGTCGAAATTTGTGCAAGCAATGGATGTGATGAAGTAGTCGAAGTGTGTGAAATATGTGATGAAGTAGCCGAAGTGTAGTACATCCAGCACACACATATTTGCACAGAACAGAATCACTAAATGTTTTCACAAACAGCAATAGAATAAAGCAACATGGAATGAGATATATGATGAGCGTGACAAAGGACTCATTAAAAAGAGTCTGTTGTTTACTCTTTAACGTGATAATTACAGGTAGACTAGTAATAATCAATATATAACTAGGAATTAATATCTGTGTCACCTGTGAAAAGTGGGTTTAGTACAAATTTTGAGCTAAGGTTATCACCAGAAAGCTACTTTTTTCTATTTCTTTGTGCTTAATGGGCTAAGTGATGGCTATATCTGCGCTCAATATTCCACTGTGCATCATGGGTTGCAACTTCAAAATACAACTTTTACTTGTGAAAAAACAGTCAAGTATTCTTATCCCATTGTGCACCAATTTTCCGTAGCCTAAGTATTTGTGGAATGTGAGTTATGTAACATATTTTGTACTTAACACGTTTTTCACGAGCGGTTAATCCATATTTCCGGTTAACTTTTTTAAATTTCCTTTCAACTCTCTTGGCACAACAACCTACTACGTATTTTTCCACTGAATTCGGCACGAGCGCGAGGTTCCTTTCTCAGAATATTATCAGTTCTCTTTAAATTTTTTTCTTGTTCCTTTCTTTCCTCAAACGACAAACTTCGTTAGTTTTCGGGATTCGTTCAGTCTCCTTTTATAAAA
The DNA here is from genome assembly GCA_015342045.1 of Leptinotarsa lineolata. Lineage (NCBI taxonomy): Eukaryota > Metazoa > Arthropoda > Insecta > Coleoptera > Chrysomelidae > Leptinotarsa > Leptinotarsa lineolata. Next base: position 9,082 of record WOGR01004872.1, on the reverse strand, counting down.
GGACACTGTGGACCTTTAATTCAACCATTTTCAATTGTGACAAAAACCAAATCTACTATTATGTGGCACGAATCCATCGCCGGCCGTGGAGCAAACGAAATTGGATCATGTTTATATCACTATTTCACCAACATTCTTGAGCCATCGGTAACATCTGTAACAATGTACTCCCATTCATGCCCTGGCCAAAACAAGAATAGCCATATTGCTGTTATGTGTTGGGTAGCTCTTCAGAATTCCAGTAGCCTACAAGAGATAAATCACAAATTTCTCATTCCAGGCCATACTCATATAGAGTGTGATACCTCTCATGCTCTCATAGAGGAAAAACAAAAAAAAAAAATTCAGCGGACCAATTGAACACACTCATGATTAGGCGCAATTGATGCGTTACAAAGGGAAAAAACTAAATTTCATGTAATCGAGTTAGAGATAACCAACTTTTATAATTTCTCGGCATTACTAAAATCTGCATTAGTTAACAGAAAAAAAGATAACGATAATGGTGTGATGCATTGGGGTAAGGTTAGATGGCTAACTTACCGCAAAGTTAATTCTGGAATTATTTTCTATAAATTTAAAACAGTTTCCTTCAAGAAAAAAGGAAAGGTTTTAAAACTTTTGCCACCTCTTAGGTATCAGGGATCACTAATGATACCAATTGAAAAAAAAGGATCTCTTGGATTTACTTTCTTATATGTATAGGTCCAACATACAGGAAATTTTATTAGGACCTCAACTCGGGCAACGTATCTGATTGGTACCCCGATGCCCAAAATGAAGAAGTCGGGAGGAGCATTTTATGATAATATTTAGGAAAGCAACAATTATTTTTAACTTTTTTTACTATGTCTGTACTTCTTTAATAATTGTTTTTTACAAGCACATTGTGTATTAATTGTTATTGTTTATTTTAAGTTCCTAGCTATTCATGCCTTTTTTTCAATTATAATAATATTGTAATGAAAAATTATTCTAAGTACGATATATTTTCATTATTCACCTAGCTATTTTGTTTCAATAAAGAAATTTATAAAAAAAGTAAAATTTTATGTTTACATATCATTTCCTTAAGCTCTAACAGGGTAATAATGGCATAAAATTGTCAACATTTTAAGGTACTATTAAGCACTTAACACATTTTGCACTGATGGAATTAGTGTAAAACGCACTAAGTACAGATAATTTAAAACAATTTGTAAAAATAGAGGTTATAATTAACAATACAAAAAACGATAACACTTCCATTATTAAGAAAAAAGTACTGCTAAAATTTTGAAGCTTTAAAACTGGAATTTTATAAATATATAGATTCTGGAAAAATTATGAAACATTCAATTGCGTTTTTCCGAAAATGCGATTTTTGTACTTAACCCCCTTTCCGCAGGTGACACAAATAATAATATAACATAATAACTAGTAATAAGAATTCATTAATGACACTCATTTGGTCATGATGCATATAAAAGCTCTAAGTTAGTTGTAACATTTATTTTTAGTCATTGTTTCTGGTGTGGGAAAGTTTTTTTAATCGATATTGAGTTTGCAAACTTGTTTCAAAATGAGTTTTCACCAGTTGTCTTCCTTGTGTAAACAACAATCATCAGAAATCAACACTTGTGCCAAAGCACTAAATCACCGATCACATGGTTTGGCATCAATGCAACATATATTACTTATGTACTTAGAGAGCATATATACTCGGCTACACAATACTGTAAAATAGAATTCTCAGTATCTGGCAGCCACACTTTGAACCACTGATCAATGGTTTGGACATCAATTCTTTATTATGGTACAGAAATCGGTTAATCACCTCCATATTTCTTTTTGGGATTTTCTATAATTTTTCTAGAAAGGACAGGTGTGATTATATAGTTTGAAATTATTTACAAAAATTCAATATTTGCAATGATAGGAATGCAATTATTCACCTCCTATTCTATTTCTCATTGAAAATTTCTTACAAACAAATTGAGCTCATAATATTACTTTTCTTTTCAGAGACGTAAACTTGATGCGGTTTACTATTATATGAGAAGTTTGATGTCATCAAATCCTGTTCCGTCAGCTAGAGAAAAACTTGTTACCCTATTAGACGAAAACAGGAAAAAGGTTAGTGTAAATTCGAAATATGTATATTTATACTAATACATACACCTTTTGGAGTGGCGTTTTGTGGTTCTCACATCAAATCCCAAAGTTTTTATTTGCTGACAAAGATCTATTGTAATAATAAACAAAATATCATTTAATTAAAAACGGCGATGAACCAAATTCAGTATATTTATACCTGCCATTTACTTAAAATATTATTTGCAGTGCATCTCAAATTATATACAATCAGAATCATCGTATGTCAGCGGGGTTGGCTGTCTTTGTTCATTGTCTTATTGCTTGAACTCTCGCTTCTTGCAATTTGCACCGGCGTGCAGTGCTGGATATGCGTTATAACAGGATCACTCGTGGTCATAAGCCTATCAATGTTATTATTGGAACCTTCAAAATACCGGACACCCTCAGAAAGTCTAGTCTTAGTAAGGCGGGTCTTTGCCGTAATGGACAACCTTTCCCTGGTCACTCGTGAGACACTATAGTACCAAAAGAATTTGAGTTTACAGAGGAGACTAAGTGATCCCAATCGTCCTCCCAGGAACATGGATCAAGAACTAGAGTTTCTCACTACTCCAACCTCTGATCCTGTTCAAAAACCAGATGGTGAAACCCGGAAAAGACTAAGTTTTTTGGACCTTCTGGTCATACCACAGTGAACCTTCAAGAGAGGTTTCTGATTCAGCAGTCAAAATCTCATCTATATCAGTCGTTGGGGAACTGACGGCACCACCCAGACTTAGGTTTAGACTCAGTCGCTTCCTAAAGAGAAGCATATCTTATGAATATGTTTTCCACCAAAAACAAACTTTTCCTGCAAAGGTCAGCAAATTCTCAAGCTCAAACGATGATTTAAAAAAACATAGATGAGAAAACCCTGCTTGGCTTTTATATGCCCTCATACGGAAAGGTTGCTGCGGTCATCAATGTGGGAATATTGCAACTTGAACATAAGACAATCTCAATATTGATGAATCAACTGGAATCTCTTCATTATGCCATAATTGTTCACATATATGACTCCAGCACTGCACATTTCAGCCTGGATGGCTACAGGTTATAAAAGAGGATCAGAAGAGCGTCTCATGGTTGGTGTATGCATTTAGTACCCTGCAGTAATGAGAGTGCCCCCCCCTGAAATGCGCCACAGGAGACTTACTTTCTAAGGCAAACATTTCTCTTTGTTACTTGGAAGGTCATTCACCAACTAATCGGCTTCGCTAAAAAGTTGGACTTATTTGATGGAGTTTGAATTTGTGTGGCCCTCAATAAATTCTTGTTCATATTTCCGTATAAACACTCCTAAGGAAGCTACGATATAGTGACCAACGGTTTTGTAAATTGTTCAGTTAAAATCTTACAATAAAGTGTTACTTGAATATGTTATGGATTTTCATCAAGTATCGGTAAATTCCATTTCATAAACAACACATTGTTACCATTTTTATCGGCATTCTTCATCATATAAGGTGGAATGTTGTTGGCTTCTAGAGTCCTCCTTGGCGAGAAAAGAATATTTTAATAAAAATTACCGTTTATACCTTGTTTATGAAAGTGTTCTTTATATTAACTGAATAACTAATTTATAAACAGCAATACAAAATTTATGCTCATTTTCTCTTTTTGTTCCACATGCTGACCATCTTCAAATAGTATCTTCATCAAATGAACGTATGTATGTGTTATTTATCTTTTAGCACATCAGATCATTTTACTGTTATGAGTTTACCTTGTACATTATCATTATTATATATTTCCCCCTAGACGATGGCAACATATAATAAACATAATTGTGTCAAAACTATTTTCTTTTTTGGCCATAGTATGCAGGTTATTATGTCCGGCGTTTCATCTACTACTGCGGTATAAATTATCAAAGGCGATGAGGTAACGGTCGAAGTGTTCGAGTTGTTCTCAACGCAGAAACAGTTTCTGTGTCTTTATGCCTGACGAAACATCAGTTAAGGTCTGACCATTACTATTGGAAGGCGTACAAATATTTTTTTTTTCGTTAGTTATGAGTAATTTTGAAATATTTTCAATGCAGAATTTCGAAACTGGATATATGTAGGTCTATAATAATTTGGATACATAAAAAATCAGTTATACTCTAACTATGAGGAAGTGTTTCAGAAATTTTGTTTCATTCTATCCTGCTTGCTTTTATGTGGTAAGTTTCTTCTAATTTTGGACTGAAAATAGTGTTTTATGCAAATGTAAAATAAAAAATAAGATTTCAGGAAGAAATAAAACCCCTAAAATAAAGATAATTACTTTTGAGTTCCTTCGTGAAATTTCTGACATATCAGTGACTCTTTGAATTTAGAAAGATTGTAGAGCTTCTTACATTAAAGAGAGATGGTATTTTCTATTGTCTTTTTCGCTGTAGAATGGGTTGCTTTCATGATTTTTTTCAACTCGGTTGGGAAAAAAATGTATTCCTATATTCAGTGGATTTCAAAGTGAAATTTTTTTCATTTTTCATTAGCAACAGTTTGGATTCAGGGAAGGCAAATATACCCAAGATGCTATAACCAGTTTAACTTCCCAAATTTACAAAGCAATAGATTACGGAAAACCCATCTGTGTATATTTTTAGATCTCTCCAAGTCCTTCGATACTGTGAGCCATACACAGCTACTCAAAACCTTAGAAGATATTGGAGTTCGAGGAACAATTTATAATCTAGTAGAAAGTTATCTATATCAGAGGAAACAATTTCTACGAATTGAAAATAAGCTTAGTTCAGAAGAGTTAGTACAATTTGGTGTGTCACAAGGCACTGTCCTTGGGCCACTATTATTCTCAATATATCTCAATAATTTACTAACTTTGAATACTACATGAACTAAAATCAGCTCCTCAGATGATACTGTGATAATGTATGAGGATGAAAATTGGAATGACTTGAAAGAAAAGGTGGAGTCTGATATGCCAAAGATAATTGACTGGTTTAATCACCAACTATTAACAATAAACTTTGAAAGAACTAAATTTCTGACTTTTACATCTTACGGAAATCATTTACCAAATTTCAACACCCTCAATATACATAGCAACGAGTCGGTTATTGATATTTACAGAACAGTCGGCATTATTTTCCAATACTGGAAAGAAAAATGCGAAATAAACCAAAAGAAAATGCCAATAACTTCATCGTCGGTGACGAAAAAGAGGTAGACGTATTGGCCTATGTTTAAGTGAATTGTGCGGCGTCAATTCACCAAATTGTTTCTGAGTATGATATAAGATATTCGCCCGTTTGGAGAATTCTTCACAAATATAATTATCGATTATTCAAGTACCAACTACACCACCATGTTTACGATAACGATCACAACCGAAGATTGACGAATTGCAACTGGTTTCTGACTAAATACAGAAAAGATGTACGTTTTCCATTTAAACTATTATTTCGAAAAAAGTTTTTATTGGGTTATTTAGAGAGTTTTGTCCGTTTTTATGAGTCTACGACATACTGTAATTTCTCAGTTGATATAATATCTATTCAATGTAATCAAAATAAGTGTCAATTGAATTAGTGCAATTTTGCCAAAGTACCACAAGTCGATTCATTCCGTGGGCATAAACATTGTGTGCTCGGGATTCGATGAAGTCGACAGACGCCGTTTATTGGCGTAGCTTCTACCGGTGAGAAGATATCGAAGTGCTTTAAAATAGGGTAGTCCGACGGCGAGAGATCCTAAGAGTATGATGGTTGAAGCAGAACTTCGACTCTCAATTCGTTCAATTTTTGGAAGATGATTTTTGAAACGTGCGGACCGGCGTTATCCTAGAGTATCATTACCTAAATTTAAAAATAGCAATAGAACCTGTATCAGATCTAAGCACAAGAACCATAGCAGTTTTATCGTAGCCAAGCCATTAAATTCTGGCAATTACTCCGTAATCTGTGTTAACAAGATATGGAATGAATGAAGTCCTGCCCTATCTGAGTTAAACCAAGAGTTAACTATAGGTGTTGATTGACGAGTACACAAAAATTACTCAGATGCGGAGGACCAAGTGTGTGGCATGAGGGTTTTCTGGCCAAACTTCGAGGCAATGGCTTGTCGAATCATTTTTGTGTGTGGCACTCCAGATTATTTCAATGCATGTTTCACTTACAAAGTTGGCGTCTTCAGGAAATAATGAATTCATCCTATCTTTCAATATCAAGAGTTTTGGAACTTTTTGTTAATTTGGTGAACATGAGACAATTTATTACAGCTGTGAGAACATTCATAGTGAATGAAAGCTTTCATCAATCATGTATAATTAATTGAAACAATGATATTGAAGAAAGTCAGTGACATTCACGACAAACTTGTCAAGCGTCGTGATACCCTTCTGGGCTTCAACATAATTGCAGCAATTCCCTTAATGTACGATTTCTCCTTTATCTCAGTAGAAGAGTTCACTTCTGCCACCAAATATCCTGAAAAGTGCAATTAGTTACGACTGATTTCCTTGTCAGTTCAGTAAAAGTTAGTTCCAGAATTCCCGACTTTCTAATTGAGATATGTCCCATTCGAAAGTTTTCCAATTTAATTTGAATTTAATTCGATTATCATACAAATGGAATGGATATTGTGAGTCTCTAGCCTTTGAATGGTTATGAACCGTGAAGGAATAAAAAATAGTTTTGTAGAAATTTGCAGTCTTATTTATCATCTTCGATACTATTTCAAATGCAATTGTGTTTCCTTGTGAGTGGAATCGCCTGAAAGTATCATCGGGGATTAAACTAGTTTGACGGAAAATACAATTCATCAAGAAATCTTGAAAATATCAACGACAAATTGACAGTAAAATCTAAAAAGGGATAACTAACAATGAGTTAGGAAAAATGACAGTGTTCTGATGGTGTCGAGATGAATGAAATTTCACTACTGGTGATTAAATTTAGTTTTCATTCGTTGACTTCTTATGAAGGAACAAATATCGAAGATCCATTCAATAGCCGAAAATATAAAGTGCCAAAAAGTTCTCAGACATGAAAAATTAAATTATGAAAAAAAATTTTTGTCGATTGCAGTAGTGGTATAAATGAATATGGTTGCATCAGTTGAGCTATGTGCTGATGTTGCAGGCTCCACAGCTAAGTTTTTTGATGATAGAAAACTTGCTTCAGAATTAAACCTAACCTAACCTTTTTTTTTCATATTCTCTATGGTGAACAAGATAGAACCAGAATTTTTTGGTGAAAATAGGAAAGAAACATCATGGGCCAATGCAATTTTTCTATCAAAAATAGGTATCATTCTCCAGTTTGTATCTGGTTCTGCTACGTCGACAAATATAGAAAAACTCTGGAAATGGCCTTAAATTGATTGTATATAACAAAACTTTTGCTTTAACACCATAGTTGTACCCGTTATTTTTCTTGCTATTGTGCTTTTTTCCATTCATTTTTTTATCAACACTAGTGTACCCCAAGTTTCAATTGATGAGTGTACCATATTTTTTGCTGGATACTAACGATTTCTTAGTTCATGTCTTACTGCCTGGTTGTGAGAAAATAGCACATCAACAACCGACGAAAATGTTGAAAATTTGAAGAAAATTGTTAATTAGGATTACCGAATCACTTTTAGATGAGTTGCTGAGGATGTAGGCATATCTGTTGGCTCCTGCCGTACAAGTTTTTGTAAATTTTAGGCACAAAGCATGTGGCAGCGAATTTGCCTAAAACAACATCGTTATCATGTCGTTGATCATACCTGCCACTTTTTCCTGTTCCCAAGACTGAAGAGATCACATAAATTAATATTGAAGTTGGATGCATATGGTATTTCCTCGAAAATAAAAAATCTACACAATTGCATAGGCAGATAGTTATCTTGCAGACCAGCAAATTTGTAAACACACTGTGCGATAGAGCACAGGATGGGCTCAAATTAATAGAAACATGGTATGAGGAACACTCACTATCTAAAGCCTCCCGAAAGCTTCAAAAGCAAACTGAACTTCTCTGAAGAGGTAAAATACCTTGGTATTACCCTCGACAGGAAGTTTAAATAAAACTTTCATCTACAGTATCGAGCAAAAAGAGCATATGTGGCCTATGAGTAGTGGGACGCACATGGGGTCTCTCACCCCGCGTGGTCACCTGGATCTACTCTGCAATAATAAGACCCATGTTAACGTATGGAGCCATCGCATGGGGACCAAAGATTCTACAAGCAACGGCCATTCAAAAATTATATCAAATACAGCGATTGGCCTGTTTAAACATCACAGGAGCCACGAGAACAACACCAACCGCGGCAATGAAATTAATCACTGATTTGACCCCTCTGGACCTGTATGTTAAGGAGGCTGTGTCAATGACCATGGTACGATTGCGTACGGCTGGTGTAAATCTCGAAGTAGGAATGGGTCAATCAAGGCTAAGCCTATGGCGAGAGGCGCTTACTGTGCTACCTCTACTACAGGCAGGCCGTGATGCAATTGAACCCAGGTTTGTGTTTATCAAACCCTACAAAATACAAATGAATTACAACACAGAGTCAGATGCTGTAAATGCAATTCGTATGTATACAGATGGCTCAGAAACCAAAGAAGGCTCAAGATGTGGAGTGTACTCCAGATCACTAGACCTGAAGATTGAGTGCGGAATGGAAAAAAATACCAGCGTGGTTCAAACAGAACTGGCTAGTATCTCAATCGCTACAAAAGATATAACCCGGAAAGGAATTTCTGGCAAAAACATAATAATCTGCACTGACAGCCCTATTAGCCTTGAACAGACAACGTGTTACCTCAGGGCTAGTACTAAAGTGTTATCAACGCCTCGGTAGACAAAATTCCGTCAAAATTGAGAAGTCTCAGTTTTAACAGTAAATTTGAATGTTTTTACAGTATGGAAGAATATTTACAAAATTATTTTTGATATTATTATAGTTGTGTATTATAATAATAATATATAAGAAGGGAAAGTTAGTTGTTGATCCTGGTTTCGAAGATA
>WOGR01004871.1:0-14322 GCA_015342045.1 Leptinotarsa lineolata | reverse complement strand
TTCTGTATATGTACAGTTCATTTGATCTTTTAAATCATGAAAGAGTTTTTTTAAAAGATATTTTGTTGAGGCAAATTATTTATTGTAGAGTTTGATACCCAGTGAATTGCGCACTGACATTTCTAGCTTGATCCGGGGTTAAATCAGTTATTCTGCATGTCTGGTAGTGTAATTGTGATATGAAAATACAAGGCAATTACATGATTTTGAATTTTACAAAAAGTGGTTGGCAATGTTCATTAAGTGTGACACCTGCTATAATCCTGAGAGCTTTTTTTGCATACGCAATGCTCTGAGATAGGAAGACCTACCCCAAAGTAGTACACCATATGTTAAATGAGTTTGGAATAGTGAATGAAAGGAGGTTATTCTTCAGCCTTCGAAGTAGATGAAGTTGGCTGGATAGTCTTTTACACAACCTTTCAATGTGATTTTTCTCATTTGACTGAATCGTCGACAGTTATGCTAAACTTTTTAACATGATTGTTATTTGATTATATAAAAAATATATTTTTAGTTTTATGCCCATTGAGCCTCAAGTTGTTTCGTGAGAATCATTTTTCTGCCTTTTCTTCCAGTTCTTGTTCTTTAAGTAAAATCAATATCGGAACTTTCGTTTAGCATCGCCGTATCGTCTGCAAAACAAATTACTGTTTTGCAAAGTATATCAAAAATGTCATTTATATAGATAACAAATAATGTATGTTTCCGAACAGACGCCTGAGGGATGCCATAAGATATAATTTTTGTATCTGACAAAGTACCATCCAAACAAACTGCCTGTTTCCTTGAAGAGAGATGAGATATAAATAGATGTTTCTCGGATTTCATAGTACTCAAGTTTATTTATAAGAAGACTGTGATTGACGCAATCAAATGTTTTGCTCAGTTGTAGATCCGTTTTCCATGAAGCCATATTGATGTTTGTAAAGTATACTATATTTATTCTATAGTTATTCAGAATTCCTCCAACTAAGATCTCTATTATGTTTTCCAAAATGGGTATAATGGATATGGGTCTGTAATTATCAGGTAAATCAGGATCTGCTTTTCTGAAAATAGGTATAACTTTCCTAAATTTCAATACATCTGGGAAAAAACCTTCAAAAGAAAACAGTTGTTGATAAGGGTAGCCAACGGTTCGATGAGATAATTTAGAGTTTTCTCGATGAAAAGACTGTTTAGATGATATATGTCATAGGAGTTTGAGCTCTTGAGTTTTTTAATGAAGCGTACTACATCTTCATTATTGATTATATCCCAGACTACATTGGAGAAAAATATGTTGAATTCATCAGCGCTGATGATATTTGGGGTGATATTTGAGCTACAGGCGGAACTTTGTTCATAGTTTACTAACGTCCAAATATTTTTTGATCTGTTTTTGGAGTTGTCTATGAAATGATCATATGATTCTCTTTCAGCTCGGTTAATTGCTGTTTCATAATTGTGTTTGTATGTTCTATAGACTTCTCTATCAACAGGATTTTTTGTAGTAGTTTTGAGGTGTTTCTCATCAATTGTAGTTCATTACTGAAGAAAGTAGTAGGTTTTTTTATTGTTTTCAATTTTTTAATTGGAAAATGTTCACATACAAGAGAACTATATGTATTACACAAGAAGTCAGCTATCGTGTTCATAGAGACATGGTTGTCATGAAACATCCATCAATCAACTTGTTCAAGAGATTGTTTCATGACATCACTATTCTGTTCCAGTACAGTACACACATTCGTTTAAATTAGTCATTATAATGTCTATGCAACTTAAGATGTAGGGGTCACTCTAGTAGCGGTAGTTATTTTAGGGTTTAGTCTAAACGATTTGATGATACCCAACCGGGAATTTGAGATGTAATTTTTTTAGAAATGTTGATAATAAAATCACCCATTAATATTATGTTTTTATATTTAGCTGATGTCATTGCTAGTTGATGTAGTTGCTAGTTTTTCAATTTGATTGGAGAACAGTTTATGTTCTTTGAATAAAGAGGATCCATATTTTGTTATCAATGCAATTTCTTCTGATACTTCAGTACCACAAAATTCTGCATGCTGCTCAATGAAAAAAGTATTCAGTAGGAGAGGTTTACTTCGTAAGTCTTTAGAAACATCAATTGAAACACCACCATGTTGAAGGGTTTGTCTACAAAAGCAACTAGTTGATGTAACACTATTCAGATTTTTAGTTTTCAAGCAATCTGAATTGAGCCAATGTTTAGTTAAAAAAATAACTTCACATTGATCATCATTGAGATACAGCTGAAGCTGTTCTATTTTATTGGTTAGACACTGGATATTGAGGTGGTAAATCTTCGATGTGTCTTTCTGAAGATTTGCTTTATTGTTCATTAGGAAAAAAAAATTTAGGTTGAGTCATACTTCCTGCTAGTGACTTTTTATTTTGGTCACCTGAAAATCCCTTTTCTTTTCGGATATCGAATCTGCCAAAAGCTATTTTCCTCGGCCAAAAGTTTGGATCATAGACCATTTGTAATTTTTCAGGATGCACTCCAATCATGAAAGACTGATTGTCAACACGGGGGTTTGTGAATTCCAAGTTCTTTACACCACTATCTAGAGTATTCAATTTTGTTTGTGAATAACTGCAAATGTTTTTTTGTGTTGTGTGGTCTGGGACTCTACTGATGAACAACCAAATTTTTTTATTATCATCATCTTTTCATCGTAAATTTTGTTCACCTCCACCTGTTCCTAGAGTGATATTTCTCGTTTATTTTTGATTTTCTTTGCCTCCTATTGGGTGTCATGAAACTTTGGTTCGCAGGATTTTCAATATCTTCTCAATTTGTAATTTTATTTATAATTTCCGTTTGATCTTGTCCTGATTCCCAAGTCCCAGTTAAGAGATTTGCTTGCTCCATCCTATATTGGAGTACTCCTATTCTCAGTTTCAGTATCTAGCTTTGAAATCAAATAAGCGAATGAATATCATTGAATACTGCCATCGATGACATGAGTTGGTTCAAGTCATTCGTGACATGAAGTTGTAATTTCATGAATGAATTGAGTGCTTCATTTTGTAATGTTATACAGATTTGTGCCTAAGAGTCAATTAGGCAAGTATTTCATCCGGAAACAAATCCGTAGAATAGAAATAATTCTTTTATACATAATCTAATATTTATATGAAAGTAGTTATTTCGAAAAAAATTTTCTTTCATGTAGTTCAATGTTTATATAAAAGTAATTGTTTCGTGAGGTATTTTATTCAGTTTGTGTCTGAAAGTTACTTCTTTGCATGAACTGCACACCTTTTATATATTTTATTATGGAATCAATTGCTTTCTCCATCAATTTGGAAGATTTCCACATTGTTTTTTTTATAAAGATGGAAAACCTTTTCTCACATCTAAAAATGATTTTCTACGAGAAAAATAATATTTCTTTTCTTGTCTAGAGATTTGATAAAATTGTCCCCGCAGTTTTGTGAATAAAAATGGCAGAATGTAAGAACAATAAATGTTATAAACGTGTCTTGCATATTCGATTGTGTTTGCAAGCTAGTCCAAGACAATTGAATAATCAATAATCTCTTAATCTTCCACTGTTTTGGATGTGATGAGAAATTTTGTACCTATATTTGTGAAGGAATCAGAGTTAATGTTAATGTAACGAAGTTACATTAACAAGAACCTATACTAGATTTGAGGACAAATCTCAAATTGTTTAAATTCATTTGTTTTTCTGTGATGATCAAATATCCTAGAATTCGAAGAAGTGAATAAGGGCTTTTGATTAAGACGCACTAGTTTTATAGTGGGATTGAAATATTGATGCAAGAGTAGTTATTGGTATAGTTCATTGTTATACTCAATGAGTAGGACTCAAGCCTCATAAATTTCAATGGCAGGCTTTATATTGCTCCACATATTTAATTCAGAGAAGGCCAATTAATTATTGAATTTATTAAGTCATAAATACCCCTATAATTGAACGTGGGAAACTATCAAATATCTTCCTTGCGTTCTGCAATACCAGCGACAGTCCCTATATGACTTTTATCATCGGCGCAGGCGTTTGACTTTGGTATTGATCACCCTCGACGTCTATGACTAAGAGGAAATTTCTGAAGGAGTTCTTAGTTCTCGCGAGAATTTGCGTTTCAGTCGAAATAACGGGCATAGATCAGTTTCGGGATAACGATTAAGTGAATAAAAGCTCGTTTTGGTGAACGTACAATAATGGCCGAAGAAGGCCCTCAAATCAAACCTGTTCAAGGTGGTAAGTACAAGCGGTGACATTAAGTCTGGAATACGGCAATTATAAATGGATATCAATAATATGACTGGAGGTGTTTTTGCAGTTCAACTGAGTTTGTTGTCCAAAACATGTTCAGTACTTACTGAATAGAAAATGTCATGAATTAAAAAACTATGAATTCAGTTTTTTTTTTTGGAAATTTCACGAACGAATCTCAACTTCAATGTCATTTTTTTTGAACTAGCGTGATGTACCTCGTAGAATATTCTGATATTATTTAAAGGTTGACATTTATAGTTTACATCCCCACAACAATTGCTAAGGACTCTATAGAAAGCGCAGGAGAGATCATCGATTTTATTCGATATTAATTCAGAAGTGAAGTCTTATTAATTCGTAGATGAAATGACTGATTTCATCTTTATTGATAATGAAACTGAATTGATTCAATCAACCAAAGATTGGATATCAAAGCGTATGTTTGTGACAAGAATTCTTGTGTACCTAATGAGATCTGGAGTGTCATCTTAAGAAAAGCACCAACACTGATATTTTCGTTAAAATTTTTTTGGTATTGAGTTATTCAAGTAATACTTTATCGCGAGATTTCTACTAGAAAGTTTACAGAGTACCATGACAATGAACAATTTCAATGAGAAACTTAATATACATCAAAATAAATACACCCCTGCAAAAAACCGTAAAAACAACATTCGACGCATTAACAGTGACGTCCATTAGTAAATGGTGAATTCATTCTCTACGTATTTGAAAAATTCTGAGTGAAATTGTGATACATGCTATTTTTCAATTATAAAATAATGTATTCAAGCATAATTTTATATTCAAAACAAGCATTACTCAACACGTTCCTCTTCAACTACTTTTTTAATTTTTTAGTACGCTTTTTTCTCAGTCAGTAAAATAACTGTCTTTTATCAATAGTAATACCACTCCAAGATTTCATCGATATATTTTCGTTTTCAACATCATCAGAGCAAATAGTATGATTAGATCACGAGTCCGTAGGACGAGTATTTTTATCAATTGCTGGTTGCTTGATTGGTACTGCAAAATGATAACAATAACAAAGTTGGGGTTACGAAAAAATGGACATTCATCTGAGAAGATTTTTAGGCCGAGTGGTATTCGTAAAGATTATTTCCTGACATATTCTTAGCTGAATGGATCGATATGAAAACAAAATATCAATTCCCAAATTAATTTTCCTGAATAACGATGCATTTCAGCAAGAACATGTGTTCGAAAGTATGAACAAAGTACGTAAATTACTGAAGTCGTTTTTTTTGTCAACAATAGACGATCTACTTGACGCGTATAGATGCATCACCAATACGTCGCGTTTTCTTTTCAATTTCATTGACATTCAGAATAATGTTTCGATTCAACATCTTAACATGGGCTTCTCTGATCGAAGAGAGGAATTTTGTGAAATTATGAAGAATATATGCGCTCTCCATTTCTGCAGATGGAACATTTTTGCAACAAACAGCTACATCAACTATGAATTGATTTCTATTCTATGACACTGTCTCCATTCAACTGAACGGAAATGTATCTAAATTTATCCATATAGATGATTCTATTCATAATGTCGTAATCAGGTATCTGCCTTCGTACGCAAAAAATGCATTGATGAACATGCATCAGAGTTTTTGAACTACATGTCTCACAAAAACAAATTATTTCTTGTTCTGAAATCACTTCTGTTAAGCTAATTATGAAGGAAGTTCATATTCAATATTTCCGTAAATATTTGTAATACTTCAATTACTTGAACAATCACCAGTATGATTCTTGGGAGCAAATATTACCTGAAAACTTACTTTCATGTGTCATCCATCATTGGAACCATTCAATCGGAAGTTTCAACTTGTAGCGCTTAATAATTCACAGCCCTCTATATCGTACGAAGGTTTACCAATTGAACTTCCATTTAATGGCTTGTCAAGTTCAGGCCTTTCACATAAAACTCAAAAACTTTTCACATTTCGATATCCTGCGAATACTTAATAATGAACACAGTGTTACATTAAACTACAATGAAAATTTTAAGTATTTAGGGGTGACGTTAGATATGTGGTACAACTATCGTATTCATATAATATCCAGCCACTCCGCAGTAAACAGTCAGTAATCCACCATACTGTGAGATTTTCACACGGTCATACAATATAACCTATATTTCATTACTATTTTTAATTTTGTAATTTGGAATTTTTAGGAAATTTGTGTTCCGAGGGCATATGAAAAACGAAAATGAGCAATAACAGAAAGAACATCTATTTTTACCTATCTGTTGGCGTTTCAAGTACTTGGTCTATTTATTCTAATACGATTTTTTCTCCAATCTGAATGTTCTCATAAAATCCACCTCATCTAATTCATTGAAAGCATCATTACGTTCATTAACAATATAAGGTTTTCTTTCTGCTTCTATGAACTCTACTATATCCTCATCTTCATCATTTAACAAATGGATAACTTCCATAATAATACAATTATATAAATTACCTCTTTACTTGAAAAAAGTGTTTCCCAAATAACATTTGTGACACAACAACAACAAACATAAATAAACTACTTTCGCATACGCGACCACAAAACTGTCAACTTAAATTAAAAACCATCAGTTTCTAGCGACTGTTATGGTTACTGAGACTTCAGCTACCAATGATAACGAAACACAGTTTGATTAGGAGCTAAGACAAAACCATTGGTCAAATGAGCTTAGTTGGCGATTGATAAACCGGCCCTTAATTAGGAATGAGGCAAGAGCTTAAGTTCATTCAAAGTATTCCTTGGAGGTTTTGGTTTTTCAATATCCCATAATCTGAAAAATATATGAATATAGATCAACAGAGAATCGGTCAGTATTAATCAGTAACTTGACTCCCCCACATAAAACGATGTTTTTCAAAGGGAACTAACTACCCCATTCACAAATATAACACGTTAAACACCTCAACAAAACGATTATTTTTGCATTTCAGATCTTTGCATATTTTTAAATATTTTTTTCTTTTACTTGTCTGAATCTCTTAAATCTCTGGAAAAACTGCAGCTTCATGGGCTCATTGCGTTTTCCTCTCAGCAGGGTATGTCACATTCTTCTGGAGATGATTAGGGTTTTCCATGAATTGATTGCTTCCTGTGATCCAGTATCACATATTCGCATGAAATATGTTTAGCTGTATCTGTTTCTTTGTTGAGTTGGCCATAGCTGAGGTATACTATCAGGTAGTATACTACCATGTAGCTGAGGTGTCCAGTAAGTAACCCTGTGATTGTTGTGAACCATGCCCTGCTTTTTTGAAGCAGTTCTTCAGTTCTATTCTCAGACGATCTCTTCGTGAAGGTTTTTTCCTGTGTGTTTTTCCAGATATCCTTTCCCAGTACTCTTTATATTTTTTTAGACCCACTTCTCAATCTGGTATCGTACCAAAATTTGAATACTCCTACAGCGATATATGAAGTTGACGATCCATGTCAGGCACACTCGTCATCTTTTTATTGCGATACCTGAGTGTCCAGACACTCAGTATAAAGTCAATCTAGTTCTGTCCGACAGTTTCCTCAGTTCTTCATGGAATTCCCAGACCAGTCTTGATGTCCCAGTCTTGATGTCACTTCTTGATTCATCACAGTCGTAAGTGCAGCCTGGCTGTCTGTGAGAATATTGATTCGCTCATTTCATTAAGGCGTCAAATTGAGTACCTTGTGCATTGCAAGAGTGCCTACAGTGGGGACACCCCTGTCTCCACAGAAAACATACTATGACACTAATTAGACTTATTAGGAAAAGAACAAAATACTACAATGAATTATATTATCGTTCAGGTCAATAAGCAACGATCTAATACAAAATTTTAATTGAAGTTGTCAGTTTATTATATAGGATGATTCCATTAAAGAGAGGTGATTTTTGAAATTTTGCTGTCCTGTGAGCGAGTATTCTCAATTGATCGCCATAAAGAGTATAAAAATTGTGAGAGGATTCATGAGTTGTGAGAGTAGTAAGATTTTTCCTGGTAAGGACTACACTGAGACAGACAACAATTTCATTCTCATGAATACTGGTTCACAGCTTTCAAAATATTCCATGTCAAAAATCAGTTTCAGAATACGTTTCTGACCTATGAGCACCCTGTTGAAATCTGAACCGCACCTCCAGGACATGATATTCAAGGAAATAAGTGAGAAAGTCATTGCATGAAAAATGCACATCAGATGTTTCTGATCTACACAGTTTTTCATTTCAAAAATGCTTCATTGAGTTTCTTGAACAATTGTTCCCAAAATTTTAACTTCACGTGACATATATATTTCATCAATAGAGAACACTACATCTTGAATATACTTTTTCACTGGTTGCTGATGCTTATAACTATCTGTCGTGGTTGGCAGATTATCCATTATACGCAAAGGTTATTGAAGTAGTCTTGAAAAAGTCTCGTGAATCAGGCATTCTCCGTGATATCTCGCTAGCCTCACGAGTGACTTTTGGCAATGGTATCTGGTCCAGACAATGCTTTTTCGTAGTCAGCAATAGTCCTTGACAAGTGTGATGAGTACGTCGTAGTTTAAAGGCTATTAGCAGCACAGAAGGCGTGAAAAGTCTATACGTCATTCTGTATTAAACATTGTATAAGAGTTTGTTTGACAACACGCTTGTTGTCCTACTGATTTGATCGTAGCTTCCAGCCAGTTGAATTTTTACATCGAAGAGGCGATAATTCACCTTTTCAGTTCAGGAAGAGCCTAAATGGGTTATCATTTGCCAGATGTTAACCTCTTTCATAATAAAATCATAAACCATTCATTTGATCTAGTTGATGTGGCTTCAGAGGTGCCTAATCTCGAAGAGCGATGAGCGTGTTTCGCTAGTATTCACGGACGGTATAACGCGAAGCCCCTATTCAAGCACACCGCTTCGTTAGCACGGTAAGAAGGATGTAGATATTCTCATCGACGAAGGTAGAGTATATAATTCCTTAGATTTGTGCAGAAAGGGCGGAACGTTTCGGTTGTATTTCATTCCATGAAGCATGCATTCACGCCATTGACTATCTTTCAATGTCACATTCGTGACAACTATCTTGTCACTTTGATCATCGATCTTGTCTCTTTTTACATTGGGAATATTTGTCGTTTTTTGAAGATTGCCATTTTCAACCACGATTTTCTTCTGTTCGACATTTGGTATATCTATCTGAAAACAACTTTTGCATCATCCTATTATCCACTGCATCCCAAGTATGAACCGACAGGTTTCTTATCAATTCGTTGTTTGAGCTAGTAACTTCCTAATGATTGTGTAATTTCTATAGACGATTTGGTGCTAATTTATAGAAATGATCATTTCTATCTTGTAGAGACTCAGCCTATTTGACTCATTTGTTCTTTTAGTTTTTCAAGACAATTTCGATGTGCATTTTTGTTTCGTCATTGTATTGAGTACGACCTGGCTATCGGTATATTGATTTGCCCATTCGCTGTGGCCTGAAAGTCATTAGTTACATCAAGTCATAGGACTTATTATTGATGTTGAACACAATCTCGGATCAGTTTCGAATTATTTTTCATTTTTTAGTTCGTGTTGCTATTAAAGCGTGTTTTGTTTTAGTTTTTTCAACTATTATTTATTGAGACAGCATTCCGAGCAGACATTTAAACAGGTAATCAAGTTGTAATCAAAAACACTTTTCACTTTATATCGAAGATTTCAACTTATTTATAAGGTCTTTGCTATTTTAGGATTTAGTCATCAAAATCCTTTTGAAAAACTGTTGAGCTTGCTGTATGCAATTTTTGTAGAATCTTCAAATTCAAAGAGAAATTGAAAAATTTTCAACATAGAAGATAGATAAAAATGAAAAATTACTGACCAAATTTAATCGGATTGGATTTTGAATCAAAATATCGGTATGAAACACTCAAACCACTTCGACTCTTTCATAGTGATGTAGATTTGAGGTACTGGAGAACTGATCATTTCTTCAACGTTCAAAGAAACGATTTTATCAGGTTTTTCATGCTTCATACTTGACGTCATGTGAAAAACTTGCTGACTATGACTAATCTCAGAAACTTCGAGCAATCTGTTACTACCATTTCATTCTTTATTTTGCAGTAACTTACCACACTATAATTGCCCTATGCCTGGGAGGATTACTCTTTGGTGTTTTGATGATAGCCCTTTCCTGGTACTGTTACCATCGTCGACTACGTAACGCCAAAAGACATGGGCCGGACCAGCCACTTGCATTCCATACTCATCGACGCCCGACTGCTGTCAAAAGCCCAGCTGGAAGTGGAGGTGGTACCCATTATTTGAAGAAAAGTCCTAGTCCCACCGGACCCGTGAAAACTCCTCCTGGGGTAAGTGAAATGCAGAGTAATTAATTATGGATCAATATGAGAGTTGGCGTGTTTTGAACTTTTTCCACGTTAACTCACGATGGAATAACATTTTTCTGGAATATTTTATGTAAATGATGACAATTGAGTTTTTGCTGGTATTTTGAAAAAAAAAACAAGTGTTAAAATGAAAGTGTGTAGCAGTTTCCAACCCTCTTAAATGAATTGTGGTATAGATGGACTCGTCGAATTCGGTTAGCAGAGCAATACCAGAAATATTATTGAAGCTAATCTGGAAATCATGATTTTCATCAACTCTCTACAATAACATATCTTCGAAAAAGTTCCGGAAAAGTGCTATATCGGGGATTCGTGAAACTATTTCTGTTTTTGTTTTCGGATGAAATTGAATAGCTATACTTAAAATATCACATCTCACATCACTATATTTTTCAGTCACTTGACGAATCTAAGCCGACATAACACATCTGCTGAATTTTTTTTTTGCATAAGTATTCAATTTCGTCCATTTACATCTTTCTACCATATGTTGATCAATTGTTCATCATTTTCAGTGTTAATATTTTGAGCTTTTTCTATATTTAACTATCGAATAAATCATCTGACATTTAACAAATCGTCTGAAAAGTTCGGGCCTGAGACAGAAAAGGTTTTTTTTCAAAATTCGTTAACGTAATCTCCATCGAGAGCCACACAATCATTCCAGCGCCACTGTAACATTTCAATACCACTTTTGTAGAACGATTTATCTTTTCCACAGAATAAGCACTAGTTTCAGCAATAACCTCTCCATTTGAGCAAATTTTCTAACCGGTGAGCATTTTTGTGAGGTATGCGAACAGCCAGTAGTCACTGGGAGCCAAATCTGGCGAATAAGGTGGATGTAGGAGCAATTCGTAGTTCGATTTATGTAGTTTTGTCATTGTTTTGATTGATTTGTGATATGGTGCGCTGTCTTGATGAGACAAAATGTTTTTCTTTGCAATTTCGGCCTTTAAACGCTCCAATACGCTATATAATGAAAGATCAGAAATGAAACTTTCTATGCATTTTTATTTCTTAAAATATTGGATAAGGAGTCAAATCTGATCTATATGGTAGAAAATTGTCAAGATTGATGAAGAAGTGAGTGGTCAAGAAAACAAATCTTGACAATGTGAGCCAAATTCAAATATTCTCATTTGAATGCGAGAAAGAAAAGAGGAAATCACCTAGCATTCAGAATTTTCCCACATGACACTCTGTCAAAATTTGATTTATTTGGAAAAAATATTTCATTTTTGTTAGTTTTGTTTCTCTTTCTTCATTATGCTCTCGTTAGTGAGTGTTCCATATTTATATCCTTATCAACAGAACTTACCGGAAGCTTGACAGATAACACAGAGTCTGGGTCAAAAAATTTGGGACACAAGCTATCAAATCACTTCTAGTTATATTAAACTTGAAAGTGACTTTGAAATTTGAATTCAAAACACTGACAGAAATGCAATTCACCATATAATTTAATATGATGAAAAAATATAAATAATTCCGTTTCCAATTATATATACACTTTTCGGGTGACAGGGAGATAGGTGAATTATTATTCAGCGTATTCAACGATGAAATTTATTAACATAAAACACAGTGACAAATGAACATGAAAAATAGGAAAGTATAATGTGGCTTCGAAGGAATAATCTCCAAGTTAACAGTTTCCACTTTTCACCAGAATGCCATGTTAACCGCTTCACGACTCGCACTAAAAAAACTATCTTTTCTAGATTTCTTCTCACGTGCTAAAACCGGAAATCGCTGTCATTGCATTCAACCCTACCAACACTCGGTTCTCGAGTGCTCGATTTGGACTTTGCAATCATTTCACACTGAAATCATTTGTCAGATTTTGGATGACTGCTTGACAATAGAGTTATGAAAAGTTTCCTAACAAATATTTGTGATATTAAATAAAAATCAATAAATAAATAAAATGTTTTTGAACAAAGTAGTTGTAGGAAAAGCTCCTACAAATTCAAGTGTATAAACATTTTTGCGAATATTTGGATATTACTTAGCTTTATACGTACACGCATTATAACACACAATTAAGACACATTTACTCGATTATGACACTTACCTATAATGGCATTGTAGACTCCCGATTTTGCCATGAACATTACTGTTTATCATTTTGTAATTACTATGAATGTGTATTTATTATTTCAGTAAATATATGCATAGGTATATAGTACTATGTGAATTTCCGGAGGCTACATACAAGCATTATTTGCGTATTACTTCATGATGCCTGTTAATTCATATTTTTACCTCTTTTTTTGTATTGATATATTTGTATGTTCATGTTAGATGATGAAGGAATATTATTTCATTATTAATAATACTATTGTTATTCATTGCAAAAATTGCTAGATGTTTTTATAGTATAAGTTTAAGTTCTTGTAGAGGTTGAGTTTTCGTGAAATCAAAAATTTCTCATTTCTCTCAAATTTCATTTTCATTTTCAAGACATTACACGATTTTCGTTTCAGTGTACTCAAAAGTCCAAACCAAAATTTATTATAATCAGTCATTCTACATTTGTCGAAAATGCACTAATATTGAAACAGATTTTCAAGGCAAAAAATCAGCTTTATTATATCTAATGTGTAGTGAATATCAACATCAAAAGTGTCAAGATGATACAAAACAACAGATTTGTTCAGAATTTTTTCTTTTATCCACAGATGTCGACTCCTCATACGCCAAGCCCTACTGGCAGTGTCATTGGACCCTTGGAGAGTGGAGTTATGAATAGTGGACAGCTAGAATCTAAATCTGGAATGGAACCTGTCGTCAAAGATGTATTCAACTCTGAAAATGAAAAAAATCATCAACCAACGAAAGAAGAAATTGAAACTAACGAGAAAAATCTACAGCAGAATGCTGCTTATCTAGGCCAACTAGTATTCAAGCTCAGGTGAGTAGTAAGCAATTTAGTACTTTGAAGTCATTCGTTGATATCCACTTCTTGGAAGTCGAAAGATTTCATCAGGATTCAGAAAACGTAAGTGGATCCTCAGGAATAAATTGATTTCAAAAGCCGTATCTGAAGTTCTCAGGATTTCAGTGGGGCTATTTCAGTGGGGCTATTTCAGTTTTCAAAAACGATAAAACAGTATACAACCAGAAATCCATTGAAAAGTTACATTTAGGGTTGCGTTTTTCAGAGGACGCAATTTAATTTTTTTAATGTATAGAAAAGGTCAGTAGAAGCTTAAGTTCAAGTTTGTGGGGTCGCCTCTCTTGTACCCCGGCCGCCATCTTGGAAAAAGGGGTGCAAAGGGTTTTTGCGCTATATCTCGTCAACTAGTAACCCTAAAAAAAATTAAGTCGGAACTAAAATGTAGCAAATTGAATTTTCTACAATTTTATTTCTATTACTTTTATCAAGTGACCAACAATAAAGTTATAAACAAAAATAGTGAAAATTCTGTAACAAGTTTTCTTTTGGAGGTTATAACTTTTTTCCAGTTCATTTTACAATAAAAAGACACACAGCAATTTTGCAGAAGGTTTTTCAACGAACAATTTCCACTATGAAGTTGTTTGATTTTATTCATTCTTCTAGGTTTTACAGCGCTCCAAACTTCACCAAGATTTTCGAATGCTCATAGGGATACAATAAAAAGAAAACATTAGGCTTACTTTTCTATATATA
>WOGR01004870.1:0-14326 GCA_015342045.1 Leptinotarsa lineolata | reverse complement strand
AAAAAAAATATCGAAATTAATTTATATCTTCCAAACGGTGATAGATAGGTATAGGGAAATATACATGAATTTGTTGATAAAGTGATAATGAATCATAATATAATATTATATACGGGGTGTTCTATTTGAAAAATCAAAGAAGCCGCTACTTTATATTAGAAGCGACAACGCCGCTCCGTCTAAAATATTTTAGACGTGTAGATCATATTGACATATGCATACTGTGGAATTTTCAGGTTGATCCGTTGAATAGTTTGCCAGAAACGGCTAATTAACGCTCATCATGAAAAGCCCTGTATAAGAGTGTCCGTCAGTCAATACGTATCCATTTATACAATACTAGCTCTTCCTTGCTGTGTGTTATCCCAGTTATTCTATATACCAACTTACATTTGAATCCTTTGAGCTGTTTAGGCGTGAAAAAGTATAAAACGTAAATAAATATATTACATTTATCCATTTTCACAAACTTCATGTATTTATAATATCAGTAGGAGTAGGATTAGTAGGATCACCAATGTATTCCATTCTAATACTTTCAGGTTATTTTGCTGATGCTATTCAATATTGTATATATAATTGGGTACAGCCAAAGTTACTCAACCCAGAATTTTGAAATATGCAGGTAGGTTTTTTGTAAAGCGTTAATAGGAATCACGAAAAGGAATTAGGAATTTCTACTCCCAAAGGAGAAAATAGGGGTTTGAAGATTGCATTGAATTTCGTCAGTTTTGAGGTGGAAAACCTGAAGTTGATAAAAAAATTGTAACTATTTGTTTAAAATGGTCTGTCACGAAACTTAATGTGACAAAGCAACTTCTACGCGGGAGAAGCTGCGGGCAACAACTAGTAAAATATTTTAGTTCTTCCTCATTGAATATATGTACTCCCCGTTGAAAATTTTAGTTTTCAAGGTGTCATTTAATAGATCTGATTCAGTGTACTTTGATAATAATTTACCAATATGAGGTCGAATTTTGTATGAACAAGCGCTCTCTATTCCGAAATTGCTGTAGGTACTGAATAGTTAATTTTGGATAATACCATTTACCTAGATATAACCTTAACATTTAAAAATAACTTGACATAATAGCTGAAAGTGCTTAGATATTGAATCAAAATATTGCTCATCGCGACACTGAAATAATTAAAATCAATGAGTTGAGAAAAGTAGCTGACAAAGCTCTCTCTGATAAATCTATGCATGATGATTTCAAATGTATAGGCATAATGACGGTATACAGGAGCCACTTAAGAAGTTTAAGTAATATTGTAATGAGTCTGGTTTCCAGCCAAGAAAATTCTGATTTAGACACTCATAATGAGATATTTACCGATTTTCAAACGAATCTGTTTCACGTTCAGGCAATTTATTTGCAGCTTTTCGATGATGGAAAAGATGCAATTTTATTTTTACAAATATTATTATGACAAAAAGCATAGACATTTGATCTGTACCGTAAAGCCAATAGTTATGCCAAGTCAATGATAACATCTGCAATGAGTGACTCCATCTATCAGAAGATCGTGGATAAGGAAACAGCCTACAAAACCCGGAAAGCACTAAAACAACAGTTTGAAGCTACATCAAAATGTGCACCGATTTTTTCACTTTTGTCTGGACGTCAGGAGATGATATTTCTACTCACAAAGCAAAGTTACTGAGCTTGTGGAATGAACTCAATAATGGACTCAATACAAAGAATCAGCCAGGTCTGCCAGATTTGATGTTGATTTGTTGAATACTCCATGTATTGATCTGTGTTATTGATGACGTGTTTATTTTGTGGAAATTCATGATCACTTCAATAAGATGAATGAAAACACTTTTTTGTCTAATTTCCACTACGTTTATTCATTCTTACGACCGGTTTCGGGGTTTAGCCCATTATCAAGTAAAACTAACTAACTAACTTTTTGGAGTGTGCAGACGAATTATATGGGGTAACAGGTAGTCTGATTGAATAGGGGTACCAACTATAAAAGGATAGAAATTACCGGCGTTGCCAAATTCATAAATCCAAGAGTGGAGACCTACATAGATCGCTTGCGCGTTTAGGGGTATCAAATTTGGGTTTTTCATTGATTTATTAATTTCCATGGCTTCTAACAAATTCATTATCTTTACTTATCTTGTGTATTGTTTCTTGAAGATGTTCATACATTGTAGATTTTTGTCCAAACAGACGTGTTCACGAAGCCTCACGTCAAAATTTCTACCGGTTTGGCATGTATAAACTGAGTTTTTCATTCTATCTCGTTTGGGTTTTGCATTGAACAGAATTTTGCCTAAATTATTATTACTTATGGAAGCTGTTGTTATTTTGTATTTGGAGAATTAGTTTTGGATGTTTTCTGAAAGTTTACCTGAGTAATTGATGCTACTATATTTACATGTAATGTGTTCTCTGATATTCGAATATGTTTAACTTTGAGTGTTCTATGAGTTTTATTTGATATTATCTTTTTTATTAGATAAACTGGTACCTGATTGTTCAACGCAATTTATCTGATTATTTTTGCTTCATCTCAGAAATTCTTTTCAAATAAAGGGATTGTGAAAGCTTTGTGTATCATTAACCTAAAGGCGGCTAATTTATATAAGAGTGGACTGAAAGAGTCAAAAGGAATTGAATCGTTAATCTCAATAATTTCATGGTTGATACCCCTATTCAATCAATACCTAGCCTCCCAGACTACCTGTGACCCCATATAATTTGTGTGCACACTCCAAAAACTCAGTTAGTTGGTTTTACTTGATAATGGGCTAAACCCTGAAACCGGTCGTGAGAATAAATAAACGTAGTGGAAATTAAACAAAAAAGTGATTCCATTCATCTAATTGAAGTGACTCCATGTATTACCCAAAACTTTTGAAACATTCAGATCCAGTTGGATGTTGCTGACTAAAGAATTTTGATGAGCTCGCGTTACAATTGTGCATGTATGGAAGAAATTTCTCACCAGATATTGAAAAGAATGAAGGAGTACAAGAGGTACTCATTGCTAAAGAATGAAATTCAAGGAGAGCAGGAAGAAAAGCTCAAATTTTTAAGGAAAAGTGCTCACAGAAAGACAATATCTGTAACTATTGTAAATGTAGAGGACACTAGGTGTAATTTTGTAAGAAGTGGATAGCAGATGGACGACCGACCAAAAACAAAAAAGAGAATTCCAAAAATTATATTGCAAGCGTAGCGCTCATGGATTTATGTTACGGAGTTGATTTTTTTTAATTTCATCAGAATGGTGGATAGATAATGGAGCCACAAAGCATGTTACAAATTGTTTGAATATGTTTGTCAGTTTTGAACAATTGGAGAGTTTCTTTTCATTGAAGCAGATGGGAAAGAGAGTCTCAATGCACTTGGAAAAGATATCATCAAAGTCATATCAGAAAACGGTCAAGAGATGACATTGAATGACGTTTGGTATATCCCAGATATTTCCAAGAATCTATTTTCTGTTTTGGCAGCACATGATAAAAATCATGATAGTCTTCTCCGATCAACACCTGAAGAGTGTTAGTTTGAGGTTGATAGTGTGCAGGTATTACAAGGTACGCGAGAAGTAGGAAACCTATACAAGGCAGCCATCAAATTCAAATTCAAATTTTATTGCATCCATGGTCCGTTAACAATAAATGCATCGGATTAGTCCAAGTTCACAGATTAAATTGGGTCTGATGATTATATAAAATAAAAATGACAAACACTAACAATGGTTATGAATATTACATTCACAAATTAAAACCTAAATTGAATCGGGTATTTCAGTGATGCATATATACTTCACCGTCTGTGAAAAATCACAAAATCATCACAAAAATGAAGCAATATATGAAGAGGCTTGAGAAGGTCAATAATGGAAGTCACTAACCACAAAAAAGTTCGAATTCACGGAGGGAGTAAAAGCATTCTTCGGCCAGTACTTTTTTAAATTTACGTTTGAAGATATCTGGACATCTGCTCTCTCTCCCAATTTGAGAGGCAGAATGTTGAATAGACGTATTCCAGTACCCACTGGAGCTTTTTTGCATGTAGTGACAAATTTTCTTCGGTAAAATATTTCTTTTGTTTCTGGTGTGAATGTGAATGTCGCATTGCCTTCTAAAGCTGTTTAGATTCTTGAAAATGTGAGTCAACAGTTTTAATAAACAAATAGAGGGCACCGTGAGAATTTTCTTACTTTTGAAAGTGTCTCTGCATGATGTTCTAAAAGATAAGCAGAAAATACGTTTAATAATAATGGAATGGAATCTTGTTTAAATTTGAAGGGGTTATATTTTTTTGAAGTGATTGATTTTTGGGGAAGAAAGTTTTTGGCATTGCACTACTCCATCTTAATACAAAAAAATCTTCCAAAGAAAGAAAGGAAGCAAACAATAAAAAAAAAATCAAATATATTCAAAGATGTGTAGATCATGCAAAGAAGTAACTTTCAGACACATACTGGGAGAAAAAGCCCTTTCGAAACAACTATTTCCATATAAACATCGAATTACATGAAAGAAAAATACTTTGGAAACAAATGCTTTCATATGAACGCTGAATTATACAAAAAACACATTTCTCTATTCCGTTTGTATTCCGAACATTCGTATAGGTGCAATGCTGATACTGAGTGTAAATTCCCCCACCGGAAATTTAAGAGCATGGAGAAACAGTGATGAAAAGGTAACTTCATTTTATGAACGCTCCTTTTCACTCCACGGCTGCACATCTACAACATGAAACGAATCCGATTACAAAGTTTCAGCTTCCTAAAATATAGCGTTACGGAGAAACAGTGATAAAAAGGTAATTTTCATATGTAAACGCTCTCCTTGTATCCCCAGTGGGGGATCCTCAGTTTGAATTTTTGAAAATCTTTTCTTACACATCTACAACATAGAACGAACCTACATACAAAATTTCAGCCTCCGAAAATATTGAGGTACAGAGAAACAGAGATGTAAAAGTAACTTTATTTTATGAACGCGCTTTTTCCCCACGGCTGGCGCTCCAGTTGAAAGATATAAAAATCAGGTCTTTTTGCACATCTACAACATAAAGCGAACCTAGATACAAAATTTCAGCTTCCGAAAATATAGCGGTACGGAGAAACAGTAATGAGAAGCTAATTTTCATATGTGAATGCGCCTCTTTTATCCCAGGTGGGGGCACCACAGTTGTAATATTCAAAAATCCTTGCTTATTGCACATCTATAACATAAAATGAACCTACATACAAAAATTCAGCCTCCGAAAATTTAGTGGTATGAGGAAACAATGATGAAAAGGTGATTTTCATATGTAAACGCGCCCCATTTACCCCTTGCGGGACGCACCCTAGTCAAAATACTTCAAAATTCCTTCTTAGTTTACATCTAAGACCTAAGAAACACCCATATACCAAATTTCAGCTTCCTAGAACTCACCAGTATAGAGAAACAGAGATCAATGAGTGAGTGTTGAGTGAGTGATTTTTGAATTTATGAGTATAGACAAGTATATTTGTTGCATTCTTTGTTCATTCGTCTGTTACTTGCTATTTGACAATTATTTTCTAAACCCGTATTTTTATTCTGACTTTTCAATTGTCAATTATTTTTAAAAAAACCTTCTTCTCTAAAAAATATTTTTATCGAGAATATATAATATGTTAATAACTAATAGGTATTACATAATGTTTGGTTACATAATGAAGTGCTATTTAGGTATTTTCCAAAATTTATTTATACCGATCTTCATAATATGACTTTTGTTGATGAAAACTTTCGAACCTCACACAGATAACATTTCGACTTGTTAATGAGAACAATAAATAAAATACATCAATTAAAATTATTTCAAGTAATACATATTACTTCATCATATATTTTTCATTTCTACGCCGACTGTACATTTCATAACAGATTCTAATTTCATCAATAAATCGGGTCTTATTTCAATAACTGCCTATCTTTTCATGAAATAATTCATTTGGATTGAAGTATTCATTGCTAGTGCTCGTGAGTTGGTTGTGATTACTATGACTCAACATTTTGCATTAGGCAAATATAGAAAAGTTTTAGTTTTATATGTTGGAGGAACAATTGGAATGCAAAGAAACGATGAAGGAGGTGAGTGAATAACTTTCTGAATCTGTTATATAATAATCTTCATGTGGATATTGCCAAAGTGAACATTCTATTTGTCCTACTGTACTGCAGTTCTTGAAACATTGAACCAAAGTATTCTCATTTTCTAGTTTGACCTGAATCAATATTTCAATGTATTAATAGTACTGTTTTATGAAAAAAAATTAACTTTCTGAAAATTATTGTCTGCAAACGATTTTTCGTCAAATGACTATAATATATTTTTTCTCAAAAGTTTTTACATTCAATCGATTCTAATTGATAACAGAGAGGCAAAGGTACCCACTTTTAGTTTGTTTTCCGACTATCGTCTCGAAATCTCTAGGAGGGGGGTCCGAAAAAAGAACGCGACAAACGCGACAAAATGTCGAAATGTCAAGAAAGTAATCGAGTTCTTGAGAAAAGGATCAAACTTAAAAAAATAAGTAAAAATAATGAACAAAAAGCGGCACTATCATGGCTTTGTATAGTAAATATTTTCTGCTATTCATTTGTTAGAGAATGCTGATTTGGAAAATCATATAGAGGAGATTGGGTTTAAAGCGGCCACACTGAGGAAAAATGCTCGCCAGTGAACTCAATGAAAAGAAATTCGATAAAAAAATTATTCAATCTGTATAAAATTCAATGTAGAATCAATAGCCATCAACAAATCGATTAAATCTTGAGTAAAGTGGCTAGGAATGGAGGAGAAACTGGTTATAGTTTTATTTTCATTTCTACCTACTATATCACATATTACATAATACATAATATACATTATTGAAATAAGCGAATAATTGGGCCCTAGCTACTTTACTTTGTCGAATACCTTTTCATAAGACCACAAAGTACCTCGACAACATCCCATTTCATTATATGCTGTATCATTTTAAAACAAATTGAGATCATTTTTCATTATTGTCACTATACAAATTTGATTAGTGATGAAAAACTAAATTATTGATGAAAGAACTATAAACTATAAACACATGCAACAGTAAATACTGGACGAATCAGGAAAATTCGAGGAATGTTATTAATTATACTTATTGATCAAAATGTATTGTCTAAGATATGAAAAATATATCACAGAAGTATTCATCTTTGCTGAGTTTGTTTTGGAAATCAACCATATGTGTTGTAAATTTTACTTTTCTTATGATTTTTTATATCATTTCATGATATTCAAGTCTTGTTCCAAACTACGTAATTTATTGTATTTGGTAGTGTAGAAGTTAGCACATCCGCCTTTCAAGCAGAAGACCGGGGTTTGATTCTCCGCCGGGCCACCGTGCTGGGTAATCGCACGTTAAAAGGTAAGGCCTCGTTAATCCATTGCTCGCACAAGTTTCGACTTCTGAGGGTTGACGTTCGTCAGCTGGTTAACAGAACGAACAATTTTAAGAACAACAATTTTTTTCAACAACATACCATTTGTTTCTTCCGCCTCTTCAGGGTTCTCTTCATCAACCTTCTCTGCATCATCTTCAGACGAATCTGCAATGTTGCCAGGTTCCACATCCTTCATTGCAGCCTCTTTATCCTCTGAGACTTTCTCGTCTATTTTCATCTTCTTTGATGGAGGTTCATCAATACTTACTTGTTTGTTCTTTTTCTTTGCTTTTTCTGTTTTATTTTTCAAAGAAGAGAGGAGTTTCAAAGTTTTCTTCTTCTTCTCGGGATTGCTGTTAGTTAACTCTTCCTAAGATTGATAGTAAATGATAAATTATTTAGTATTCTCCAAAAAAGCTAATGAATGAGAAAACTTACTTCCTTCAACAGTAGTTCAATCTGAGGCTTAATGATTTCTTCAAAAACTGGTTCAAGCTGTAAGAGTAGCTGTCGATATTGGAAAAGACGTTTGATCACCGGATGGTTTTGGATGTTGCTTGCTTTTGTAGATTTCAAAAGGAGGTACATGTAAATATTGTTACAATAACTGGAAAAATTAAAATGTTGAAAAAATGCATAACAGCCAATTAACTTACTTACTTCAAAATCAGTTCATACTGTGTTTGCACAAAGTCGATGGCTTCACAATTTGGAATCTTCCCTTTTTTATATTTCTGCAAAACTGGGCGCAAATAATCTCTAGCAATTACGATTTTACCTGAAAATAATATCATTTGTAGAGACAGTGAAAGTAAGTTAGGGTAAAAGTATGGTGTATGAACGCTCCCAATTATTAACATTGTGACAAATTTCTCGAGCTGAAAGTGAAAATTTGGTGTATCAGTCAGCTCGTAACTAATTCAGAGGTGTGCTTGAAGACACGATGGTTTTGATGGTATATAATTTAACAATCATAAGAAAAGCTCCATTTTAAAATTGTAAGGTGACTAACCTTGGAAATCTTCAACTAAACTAAAGAACTCTGGAGACTCTTTCTCAAGTATTTGTAACTTTTGCCTTTTAGACAGCTTTGACAAATCCGTTTTGACAACTTCTTCACCGGGTTTTGCATCTTCTGATTTCTGAAAAAATCATCAATAATAATAATCAAATCATCTACTTGTGATATCAGAGTCACTATTCACCTTAGCAAATAATTCCACGCCAAAATCGTCATCGTCTAACTGTTGGGCAAGTTGCTTTTGAATATTTCTAGCTTCTTCCTCTTCCAGTTCTGCCAAATGAGCATCTTTTCCTTGGAAACCTCCATAATCGGCATCAACATAATCCGTCTTATAGAACTTCTTCTTGTCTTTTCCCCAAGCTCGAATATCTGGTAAGTCATCATCTTCGCCTTGACCTTCTACATCGCTTAAGGCTAGATCGCTTTTATTGTCATCTGAATCTGTTTCGTCTGATCCGACCCCAAGAACTTCATTCTGCAATGTTAATTAAAGTTTGTCAGTATAAAGTATTTAGACACTCCACATTTACTGTATTAATTAGAAGTCCGACAACTTTGGTGTGACAGCTTGTGAGTAGCCAAAGGGTTAATAGGCTACCAATAGCAATATGCACAATTTATATACCTATAACATCACTCCTTTCATACTACTGAATCGCTGAAACTTAAAACTTATATCTGCAAATTCTTACCTCGTCATCTGAGTACTCCTGTGCTCCACTATTTCTAAAATTACTCAACAGCTGTCTTTCATTCTCGTCATATTCCTCATCCGAATCAGATGCACTGAAATCTTCATCTAATGACCTAAAGATGTAGAAACGTTATTTACAGGAGAAACACATTCAAATTCTGTTTACCTTTCACGTGATGTCATGTTATTGAACTTTGGATTTGGAAGACGCTAGCACAATGGAACTGAATGGTAATTAGTGATTGATTCACTCTGAAACTATTTTATTATCACTATTACTTTAATAAAAATTCAACTTCAAAAAGTTAATTCCAGTTAGGTTAGTACGTTTTTCTTCTTCTTCTTGTCACTACCACTGCCAACTATCGACATAACCTTATTATGTCGTGGCTGCCAACACACAATTCCCACAAGGGTATTCTCTCTATTTAAACGACTGACCCTTCTTTCACAACATTTCATGACCTCATTTAAAAGTGTTATACAAACAGATCAACTATCCGAGAGGTTATGAGTGCCCATCGAATAAATTGCATTGTTGGACAAATCAATAGTCCAATAGTTCAAGTAGAGATGAAGTTGTTAACCAAATCCATCAAATTTAAATATCGATGAGCTCTTCGATAAATTTAAGAACTTACCAGAAGAGTATAATGGAGGTGTGCTCTTCAATTCTATGAATAATTTCTGATGAATTGCTTCAACAATAACATCTCGAATGGACCAATACCGACAATAGTTTATTTTTTTGCGGGTTAAAAAAAATCGGTTTCTCAAATTTTTATGAAATGAAAATATTGTGAAACTGAGACACATGAGTATTCCCTTCTGATTTACAATTCTTCAATGAATACGTGGGAAAGACTATTATTATTTAATCGCAGCTGTCTTCCAATTCACTTCCAGAATGCCGCCAGTATACTGAAAGATATAATCTGTATTGACTGGTTGAGACAAAATATACTGTATTTCACTTCACAGCAATTTGCTGCCCAATGCATTCCAAACTGTCAATTGTTACAAATATTTATTTATGTTCACTATTTCTTACGTCCAACGAAGTAGTTACGGTGTACTGAAACTAAAATCGAACATTTGGAATTTTTGAAAATGACGCCGATTGAATTTCTGAAGATATCCTGTAGATGTTTCGATGCAAAATATAATTCTCGTTGTTATCCCTGAGTTTTTCAGTCCCACTCTGCGGCATAGTCTTCTCGTCATTCGCCAAGGACACAGAATACACAGGTATTCTGTGCCAAGGATGTCTAACAATCTTACTTCATCGAGGCGTTCTCGGTGAGGTCAAGGGGTAATTATTTTCAAAGCGGTTGTGTTTATGAATGCAATTTGAATTGAGATATGAAGCAGAATACATTTGTTTCATATCTGTTTTAGGTCAAACACTGATGACATCAAATCACAAAATTCATATTTATAGATCTAAGAATATGATTATAATCATAGGCCAATTGAGAAATCATTTGGTTAACGAAAAACTCAAATCTGTCTTCCTTTTTACAAACGAACGTGTCATTCGTCATCAATGGAATAGACATTGACTCACTGACACTTGTTTGAAAAACATATGTTTGGGGTTTATTAAAACTTTCAGGTTTTAGGCAAAATGAAACTCTCAATAAAAGTAACAGAAAAACTACCCGAGGTAGGTATCTTTCAAGATTCAACAATCAGACAACATTCTAATAAATCTTTCAGAGAATTTCTAAAATTAAGGAACAGTGTAATGGAAAATTATTTGGAATATTTCAAGAAAATAGCATTTACATAATTTCTTTGATATTAGACATCGAAAATGGACCCAATTTGGAAGAATCCCTTCCAGCTGAACTGCAATTCTGTGGATTTTTTCATTCTTGCCTTGAGCCAGTGAATCAGATAAACCCCAAAGAAAATGTTGATAAGAACAGTGTTTTGATTTCATATGAATTCAAAACTGGCACAATGAAAGTCAGTGTTGAAGAAAACGGAAATTTTGTAGAAGCTAATTATGATATTGTTAGTGAACAAGACATTAGCAACTTGTTTGTAACTATTCGAATAAATGGTAATATCTCAAATAATTTTGACAAGTAGATGAAGTAAATATTCTGTTTAGGTAACATTCCATTGAAATCTGAAGCAACCCAATCATCTATACAGGAAACTTTTCAGAAAATATATAAATCATTATCACTTGGAGCAATTGCCTTTAGGTTTTCAAAGTCTGATATATTTCTATTGGATCCTCAGTCTGACAACAACATAATTGGAATTGATGGAAATATTGATATTGGCGAAATTTGTAAAGATTCCAATTCTTTCAATGAAGAATCAAGTAGAAAGAGAAATATTTCAAAATCAACGATTAGAATACTTGAAATGGATATATTGAGACCCGTTACAAAAAGCCAAAATGGTCTGATTAAAGAGCATGCTCCTCTATGTGTTTTGGATAAAAGTAAGATGAGAATGAAATTTTCATGTATTAATTATAAAATATCCTGTAATGATAAATATTTGTTTTAACGAATCGAGAATGAAAGAAGTGATAGACAATAGTAGAAAGTAATTTGAATTCTTTCAGTTCAACAGGAGGTAGTTGACATTATGATCAGAGTAGACTCTTTAGCGATGGTTCCTACCCAAACAAAACTGACTAACCTGTATGATATATTATTGAAAAGCGTTCAAAAGTATCTACAGCTATTTCAATCAAAACTATGCAAAGAAATTCTTAGTTCGAATAAAGAAAATAGGAGCTTAGCCGTAGAAACTTATCATTTCCTACCTCCAGAATGTGGGCACTTCCTCACGATTTTGTATCCGAAAAATGAGACGGAGGCATCTTTACGTAAGTTAGAAGCTTATGATCAGACTTTGGTTCTAATTGAATTCAACTGTCCCAACTAATTTCTTGCTCTTTTCAGAGGCGTATCGCCACCTTCTCCATAGGCAGTTGCTGTTAGATTTTGTATCACCAGCATTCCGTAGAGCAAATAAATACTGTTTTAACACTGACAGTGGCAACAATGGTCCCTTGATAAATCCTCATGAAGGAATTAAACCCACCGACAATGGTAATTTTTTGTTAAAGAAACATTTTGCTGAAGAACTTATGTCCTTGGATCGTGTAAGGCCACAATTTTCTCAATATAATCTGTGGTGTTCATCGCGACTATGGAATTTTCTTTGTCAGCAGGCAATACCAAGATATTACTATCTGTACTGAGATTTTCCTCCTTTTCTCGTAGCACTCTGCATTGACTTTTGAGAATGAAATCCCATGTTACATCTCTTGGGTTTGCCCTCTTGTATTATAAAAATTTATTGCATCCAAAACTCGATTGAATGTCATTATCCGGCTCGAAGGACCACATGTTTTGCTAAAACAGTGGACTTTCATTTTTCAGGCGGAGCAGTAGGTCTTGTGAAAGGAAAATACGAGTACTACCACTATTGCCAAAAAGGGATGGACGACGACGGTTGGGGATGTGCCTATAGATCCCTACAGACTTTAGCTTCATGGTTTAAGCTGCAGGGGTATGTCGATAGAGAAGTACCAACTTTTTCTGAAATACAAAAGTGTCTGGTGGACATTAAGGATAAACCTGCTAGTTTCCTCGGATCAAGGCTCTGGATAGGTTCAACTGAAGTGAATTTCGTTCTTAACACACTGTTTGGAGTTGAAAACAAGATTTTATACGTTAGTTCTGGAGCAGAGATGGCCACAAAGGGACCAGAGCTCTTGAACCATTTTCAAAATCATGGATCACCAATAATGATAGGCGAGTAGAGAAGTTTTTGGCTTCATGTGATCCAGAAACCTGGATACAAAGTTATCACATTTTGAATCAGAGAACTTTGGTTATGTCTGATATTTTTGTAGGTGGTGGTGTGCTGGCACACACAATTTTAGGTGTGGATTATAACCAACAAACTGGAAATTTACGTTTCCTAATACTGGATCCCCATTATACCGGCAGTGAAGATCTTCATATAATTCAAAATAAAGGTTGGTGTGGTTGGAAAACAGTAGACTTCTGGAACAAAACTTCTTATTATAATATGTGTTTACCGCAAGTTCCAAGAGAGATTTGAGGAGTTTTATGCACATTTTAAATATATTTTATTCAAAAATTCACTCGGGTGTTTTTTTCTATTATATTAACAAGCAGTCGGTTATGAAGAAGAATAAATAGGAGTCTCCCCCATAAAACCAAATAAAAAACAAATCACAATACACAGTAGGTTTATATTACAAATAAATAAAATATAATTGAACTACATCTTTAGCAAACTGGCTATGTGGGAAGAGTAGGAAAAATAAATCCTATACATCAGTCGGTAAGTTATCAGGAGTGGGATTAGTTAGCTTTCGTTAATGGAGACGCGCTGGGCTCGTTAATACTGTCATCTGAGGACACATGCCAAATATCAGTGGCTTTCCTACAATAAAAAAAGTATTATAGCAGGAAAGTTTCAAATGGACCAGACTAAAATGAGCAAAACAATGACTGTTGAAATTTGTAAAGTAGTCAAAAATGTTCGAAAGTTTATACTGACAAACCTTAAACAACTTTCGGGAAGATGGAAAGATTGGTAATATAGAATGGCTGCTAGAACCAGAGACCATGTTCGCAGGGGCCCCAAAATGAATGCCATAGTACCGTACGCCAACCAGAACATATATGCCATACTGACTTGCATTGCAAATAATAATGCAAAAGCCAGATGAAGACAGGCTTTCTTTTTCCAAGATAGCTTTCTCCCAAGCTTTGCATTCAAATCATGAAACCTGAAACAGTAAAAGTAGCGATAGCTTTAGGATATATTAAGTTGTAACAAGTGGACTTCTCCCATACATTAATTTGTCAGACGATACTGATTAGACATCAAGTGGTCATACTTAACAGATCGCACCCAGATGGTCAAAACCACTTCATACTCAAATGAAGGTAAAATTACTTGCGAGGTCCCACAAGGTTCAGTTCTGGGTCCACTTTTATTCTTAATTTACATTAAGGATCTATCGTCTATCAACACCCAAGGTAAATTTACTTTAGTTGCTGATGATACAATTTTATGGCATGCCTCTAACAACCATACGTTGTATGAAGTCATTGAGAGTGACATCACGAAAGTGAAAGACTGGTTTAACTCAAATCTCTTG
>WOGR01004869.1:0-14327 GCA_015342045.1 Leptinotarsa lineolata | reverse complement strand
TCATATTTGTTATCAAGCACAAGCCTCTTCTGTGACTTTTGTGATATTGTCTGTTTGTTCAACTAAATTTTCTATCAAATAGAACCTATGTATATATCTGTGAATAAACATTATTATTTTGTTTATTATTATTATTATTATTATGACTTCTTGGAGTTTTCAATCAAATCTGTTGAGTAAGATTTATATTCGTTTTCAATCAATGTTTAAATTGAAAAGTTAATGATTTCTCTAATGTCTTTCAATAAGAGGTACAACTCAAAGATATCATCGTATTTAATCCCAATTAATTTGACGTTTGCTATAAATGTAGAAAACGATTAACCTATCTGAAGTAAATAAAATCTATTTGTCCAATCTAAAGTGTCTTCAAGATATAAAATGAAAATCACTGATAGTAGTGAGACCCTCTTTAGTTATCAACTTATTATCTACCGACCTGTCAGAAATCATAGCAAACGAATCGTGAATATTCATTTTAGGTTACTATTTTCTCTTGCAATTTTTTATTACTGTTTGAACTTCTTATTTCTAGTTTCATCAACATGCGTTTGAGTAATTAAATTGTGAGTATAAAGTTGATTCTCTTATAAATGAATGCTTTATTGTGCATCAGATGAAACGGTAAGGATGTGTTAGCAAGTAAAAAATGCGGCATAATGAAATTCTGCCAGATGAATAGGTTCGTATTACCTACCTAACTGAAGGTTATCAGCAGTTTTCCCATGATATTCGAACACACAATCAGTTAAATCTACTGCATTCATCACTTCCTACAGTTCGCATCTACTTGCGCATTCATAGAAAAAACTTACTGTGCGAAACTGATTTTGTAACTATATGCCAAAGATATGAGTAAATGGTCGTTGTTATAAGATCCCATTTTTCCCAACACCAACCAAACAAATACTCGTACACTGTTCTGAAAAACAGCAACAAATACCCTTCATTTTCGTTTTCAAACTCTCTATTTTAGGAATTTGCTTTTTCAATAATCAATGTTTGTTGGGTTATGAACCTTGAAAATGTCATTTTTACAAAAATAAAATAAAAGACGAAATATATCTATCGTATCATATCGTATGTAGGGGCTATCGATTCTCTAATAACTAGGGCATTAGGAACCCAAATGAATGCAAAATGTTTACAGGAGGATCTTTTACATTTTCATTCTTTTTTTCATTTCCCTGTGGTTAAACAGGATACTACCGGGTAGATGGTTTGGAGAGTATTTGAATGGCCTCCGGGTTCACCGGATTTGACTTTCTTCGACTTGATGACCTCAAATGGCAGCATTTCGGCCAATTCCCAGTGGAGTTTTCATTATTGTTTGAAGCATAACTAAAACCTTCTGAACAGTTTATAAAATAATGAGTTAATATATCCCACATGTTTTACTTCTGATATGCTTTTCTTTCGCTTCAAAATTTATTCTTGTGAAACTACAAAGAAAAAATCAAACGAGTTTTGTCCTTTTACGGTTGGAACGATATCAATCTAATAAACATCTTTCCTGAAAGAAGATGCAATAAAATAATTTCTGTTTGTATTATATTTATAAGCTTTATAAAATAAGTGCTAAAAATATTACTTGAAACTGTATAATACAGAATATCATTCCCATTTTTCATATTAGGTTATGGAAGGACATTCGAACAGGAAAAAAGGACTTGTAGATTGTAGAAAATTATATGGTTTATGAAAATCTTTCAGAACTGTGATTGCTCTACCTAATATAGAAATACTAGCTGAAGAAACAATCAAAATGAATGATCAATTAGTTTTTGTGCAATCAAATGTCATTTCCAGTTCTTCAGAAGACAGTTTCTATATCCGGAAAAGATCAAAACTCCAGTACGTCAATATTAATGATTGTCACCTA
This sequence comes from Leptinotarsa lineolata, assembly GCA_015342045.1. Taxonomy (NCBI): domain Eukaryota; kingdom Metazoa; phylum Arthropoda; class Insecta; order Coleoptera; family Chrysomelidae; genus Leptinotarsa; species Leptinotarsa lineolata. The sequence continues at coordinate 12,445 of WOGR01004869.1, read as the reverse complement.
AACTAAATTTATTAATAGTATACAAATGATCGAAGAGACGTTAGTTTGCATTGAAAAACTTGTCACGATTTGCACAGGATACATTTGATGATTAGGAAGTGTGCAAATTATAAACGGTGATTGTCATTTTCGCTAGTCCATCCAAATAGTAGCGTTTCATGGTGATTTAGTGAGGAAATATTGGGGTAAGCCTCAATAAAACAGCAAAGAAAGAAATTCCGGCTGAATAATAAAACTAAAGAAATAAAGTTAACCTCAAAAGTGTTAAAAAATGACTCTTTTGCTACAGAGGTGTTACTTTGTAACATTTATAAAAACCTACTTCATTTTCTTTTTTTTATGTTGATAAAAAAACGAGACTGGAACTTTTAATTTCTTAATACGAAATATCCATAAATGAAATGTTCAATAGTTTCAATTTAAGTTACTTAACGATGTATGATAATGGATTCCTGGTACAGATTGGTGAATTTCTCCTTCGTTAAACCGAAAGTCACGAATGAGATGTTGCCAAAAATTGTTTTGGAAAATTCCTCAGAACAGACCTGCGCTGTAGGTGATTCTGGTTCATGAGAACGGCGAGGAGCGAGAAAACAACATTGGTCCTAAAACAGACCCCTGAGGTACTCCATGTTTTATGTAACTGAAATAATACTGTCCACTTGATGTTTTCACCACCTGTCGACGTCCAGTCAAATATGAACCAAACCAGGTCAAATTTATTCCTCTTATTTCATAATGGCTGAGCAAAGTCTTATGATCAACGCAATCGAAAGCTTTCGAGAAATCATAAAACACTGCTGCAACAGCCTTGCCATCATTTATGCTAGAGTATGTATTCTCCAGAAAGCAGAAAATGGCATCTGAGATATTTTTCGAACTTTGAAAGCTGAACTGAAGGCTAGATAGCATATTGTTTATCGACAAGAAGGACATTGGTCGTTTTTCACCAATCTTTCAATAATTTTTCAAAGGGTCGATAATAAAGAAATGGGATGAAATTTGAGGGGTCTTCCAGATCTCCACCCTTATGTAATGGAATAACCATAGCTATTTTCAGACAGGTGGGAAATATACCAGTTCTGAATGATTTATTAATGCATTAAACCAAAACATGTAATGCGCTTAGAGGTAGATTTTCAAATATTCTTAGCACTAATATTACCACTGAACTACAATTTATCAAAAGTACATTGTCAAACTCATCACGAACCTGATCGATAGTCATAATCGGTGTAGGAGGCCACATCAAAGAATCGATTTGAATTTTTTATAGTCATCTATATAGAAAGCCGTTATCTGTCTGTTTAATTCAACATCATTGCCGACCATTCTAATTCAAATGTTCATACCCGGAATAGAAAAAAATGATGATCTAGGATAAAAGCTACCGACAGGAGTGAATAGCATGACAGATGGTGGTTGAACCTTTCAGAGGGATTGTTTATCTTTAGGGGTTGTCAGCCCTGCACCTGCACAAGGCCAAAACATTGCTAGAGAGCATAATATGCCGGTTTAGGTTATTGATCTTTCAGACATAAATGCTCTTGGGAATCCCTATAAAGGGAATATTTGGTTTGTGACCCAATAATATTGCAAGACGAGAAAAAAGGGCAAAATACGACGGCACTGAAGGATAAAACAGTATTTTAATTTCATAATTGACAGTTCGAATGTTGGATTACATACAGTCTAAAATGTCGAATTTAAAAATGACTCTCTCTAGCCCTTTCGTGCCATCGTATCTTTAACACCAACAAATTACTATAAAAAAATGTAATGTCGTTACAACTCAACATCCTAAAATTTGTATTAATCACTCGGAGACGATTGTCAAAGCAAACAATCAGAAAACAACTACTCCCTTGGCTAATACCACGAAGGGCGTTGAATTATATCCAACAGGTGTCAGTGCAGGATTCTTCACAGAAGTAATTCCTGCATATGCAGTTGGTTAGTATATCAACAGGCAGATGTTTTTGGACGTTCGCTTCTGCCTAGTTCAAAGAATAATACTCTGAGAGGAATTAGATTTTTGATTATAGGAAATCATCGACTTCAGGTTGATGATTGACACTACCTTGCACTGACGAGTGGCCAAACAGCCCGAAACCGGTCTGTAAGTGTGTTCCAATAATTAAAAATTGATTCTGGAAGTTGTATCGCCAATGGAGGCCTTACCTTTTAACGTGCGATTACCCAGCACGGTGGCTCGGCGGGGAATCGAACTCCGGTCTCCCGCTTGAAAGGCGGATGTGCTAAACTCTACACTTCCGAGACCATTGCCCACGTACTATAGGAATGAATGTTTTTGAAAACTAATGATGAACAGATACAGATGAATCCTTTAATTATATAATTGATATTTGGTGGGAGAAATTTTAAAAAAAAGCACAGTACAAAGTGTTGGATTTAAAAAAGGTGACAAACAATATAACGTAAGTATGATAAACATTTACGGAATAAATGTCGGTGAAAATCTATGAAAACATTTGCTTGCTGTAAGAACGAGGACTTAGTTGAAGTCGAATATGTATTGATTGTCTGGAAGTGTGTATTATATTTGAATGGGGTTAAAATAAATCTTTAGAGACAAATGTTCGTAGATAAAGAAACATTGAAGAATCAAACTATTAATCAATTTCACTTGAGGAAAGTTCGAAAATCCTTGGAATATTGTTTTTGTAACACGGTGCAAATATCTTTCCGATTTTTGTTTGAGCAAAGTATTTCAGCAGTTTTTGTGATTCATTATCAATATATTTGAAAATAACGTCTAACGCTTTAACTTCAAAAATAACTTTCACGGGAGTATTTTTTGGTTAAAATAAATTTTTGTATCACATTTTACAGTGATGCTCTCGAAAGCAACTCTCAAGCTTATTGAATCTCATCTCACGGTAGTGTAGAGGTTAGCACATTCGCCTTTCAAGCGGACGACCGGGGTTCGATTCCCCGCCGGGGCCACCGTGCTGGGTAATCGCACGTTAAAAGGTAAGGCCTCGTTAATCCAACGCTTGCACAAGTTTCGACTTCTGAGGGTTGACGTTCGTCAACTGCTTAACGGAACAAACAATTCTACAACAGTTTTTACAATTTTTTTTACTTGCTATTTTACTGGTGTTAATTTCAATATTCTATTCTATTTCAATGAATATACGAATATATTCAAATCTAGGGTTTTCAATTTTCGAGTTAATTTTTATATCTGAGTGTCTCATTTCATGAGTCATGAGTAAATGTGAGGCATTGGAAGTTTTCATAAAAATAAAATGGTTAAGAACTGAACTCTGACGAAACCTTTAAGTTTTGACCTCTGACTGCATGAAGACTGGATTTTTGAAGAAGTAGAGAAACACGAGTGAAAAAATCATAGACTTTCGATAGATCACATCAACTATTCTTGGAATAATTTAAGGCAGAAACGCATCTATTGGTGCTAATCTACAACAGGTGATATCGGATATGATGTGAAGGAAATTTTAAATAATCAGAGAAATGAGGGACTTCACAATTGAATACTTTCAACAACTAATGAAATTGTCAAAAGCGAAAAATCCCATAAATTTCAACTCGTGGTAAGTAATTATAATAATGGAAATATTGAAACAGTAATGACACTAGGATTTATGGTGCTTCCAAACATAACTAATTGCGTAAAACAAAACTGCAAATTACAAATCATGCTGACGGTTAAACCAGTAAGTAATACAAATAAATAGTCGTCATGATATTAGTCAGGGGGTCATTATTTCTCTGATAGTTATTTGGGCGAATGAATATGTCATGAAGTTACAACTGAGGTTACTTTTGCCATGTCCTGGGACAATGTAAAAACTTACTTACTCATTCATTGTGATCTAATGTTATTGGAGACACCTACCTGTAACAAAAAATAGGAATTAGATCATGTCAATATTTCTGCAAATTAGAATTTCAATTAGATTCTTCGAAAAGATGAAGAAAAAAACGCAACATATTTTGCCACTGAAGTTCAGTTATTTAAAGATCCTCAAGGATCAGTTTTAGGCCCACTGACCATATTAAAATGTTTATATTCTGCAGCAAAACTAACGACAACAGATTTCCTCAATCTCATCATTCATTTTCAATGCCCCTGTAACACATTAGTATTTTGTTGTTTAACATTGTTTATGCTTTCACCTTTCCACAATCTGAAAAATAAATGAAAATTTGCTGTTGTAAATGCCTCTTTTGGAAATATGTATATTGAATGTCAATTTTTTCAAATTTTGAGACCAAAAGGAGTCATTTTCTGAAATTATAGCTGTTTAAAAAAAGGTAAGTGATGAAATTTAGTTTTTATATTCATTCATTTTATTTACTGTCAAAGTTTATAAATACGATGAGTAACTAATTTTCAAAGGTTTTTATTAGGCAGTAAATTTTTGGGATAAACTTTTCAGTTTGTCAAATTCAACCTTGAAGTTCACTTTCTAGGCACATCTACAAAGAGTTCCAACAGTCACAAATCTGGCGATCTGGTAGTCCACTTCACTAATCACTTTTCTCGATTCCAAAAATAAAAAATGTATTTGCACAGAGCCTGCTCCATTGCAAACAAAAAAATGTATATGTATTATTATCGGCTCTTGGTATTCCGTTCCACCAATTTGAATACCCTTCCTGATACTGACGATGCGAAACAAACTAATTTATCGTCAAGGCGTTATCTCAAAAACGATTCATCAAAACTTCAAGGGTCGGAATAGTGAATACAACAACATCCGAGGACGTTACATCGTTAAATCTCGTTGTTCGCCGGACCGTATAAGTAATAAGAATAAAACGAGACCGAAAAAATGGTGTACTTAATTCGTAAAAGCCGGAAGTATAAAAGTCGCTCGTTTAGGAAGTCGAGTGTGCAAGGTTACCAGTGAGATAATATACCAAGCTGGTTATGCTTGAAAGAAGACGGAAATTCGTATATATATTCGCTTGGTACTGGTTCAAATTGTATTTCAATTTGAATATCGGAATCCTTACCAAAATCGTAATCTACAGCATGAAGGCCAGTTCTGGAAAAGTAATTGTTTAATTGCATTCTGTTTGTCATATACCTCCAGTAATATAGACTATCTATAAATGGAAAACTGAATTGAAGCAATCGGAATGTTTGTGATTCTAGTTCTTTCAGATGTAAGAATAAAAACAAATTTGGATTAAAGACAATTAGAAGACTGATAAGCACATCTTTTGATTGAATTGCAGTCAGATTTTCATAGTGGAGGACAATCTATGATATCCTGGGTCTCTGCTATAATCGTTCATTGAAATGAGCGATTACCTCGAAGAATTTTTTCATGAAATTCAACATTTTTAAAATATTCGGAACTCAATTCATAATACACATATATTCTATATCCAAGATAAGGAAGAAGAGTAGTGAAGAATCGGAAAAGGTGAGAGATATACAAAGTCAATTGAATTAGGAAAATGTTTACCATTTTAAATTCCGTTAGATGATGCTTGAAAATTTAGGAATATCGAATTTGTTCTGGAGAAATTCTAAATTCGCCAATTTACTTTTAATTTTTTCAGGTTATATTTAAAAAGATATCGGGGAACAAAAATCACTGCTACTCTTCAAGCTCTACAGGATGGCGTTTTTAGATATTTTAAGCAATGTTTCGTCTGCAAGAAACCATCACCAATTTTTTTCATATACACAAATCAGGTTCACTAATTGCAGTGGTGTTCAATTAATTTCCTGGAAGGAATTATTGATTTCTCTTTTATACAATTTTGTAGTTTATGAAAAAGAAAATTATTATTACACATCTTTGTAAAGAGTTTATTTGGAACTTGATTGCTTTCTTCCCTCCTTTCGAAGTTTTTCACATTTATTGTATGAAGTAGAAGTAGTAGATTTTTTCCCAATATTTTCATTATAATTATTATATAGACCGGAAAAAAATGTTGCGTGGTCGCCTGTTTTGGCGACAAGAGCTTTATAAAGCTCAGATCAGACCTTCTTTATAAAGCTCAGATCAGACGTTCTTTGGAGTATTGTTCTCATGTATGAAGCTCTGCCCCTAAGCATACCCTGAAGCTACTGGATTCTATCCAGAAAAGAGCCATCTGCCTGATTGGAGACACGAAAATCAGTTGCAACCTTGATAGTCTGGAGCAGCGAAAAAAGGTTGGAGATTTGTCTCTCTTTTATAGATACTTTCACAGGAGGTGTTCAAGTGACTTGGCACATTTGATTCAACCAAGAGCGGTGCATATCAGAAATACGCGACGGACTGTGGCTGCTCATCGTTTTGAAGTTCAACTCAGTATACCTTGAACTTCGCTGTTCAAAAACTCTTCCATTTCATGTGGAATAAACTTCCTGAGAAGGTTTTTTCCAATGGATTCAATCTCCAGCGATTCAGATCCAATGTAAATCACTACTTTTGCACAAGCATCGCTCTTAGAGCACCTTAAGGTTTATCCTGTGGTGCTTGTGTTTTTTCCTTAAAGAAAACCGTCCTTGAAAATTACATCAGAAGTAATGGGGTTAGGTTAGGAAAACCATAACAACCTTCATCTCAATCTGATTTTCAAATTTTCTCTCAGATATTCAATTAACTTTATCTATCAAATCTCTGAATTCGATGTTCAACAATTTCTATAAAAAGTCAAAAGAAACTTACCGTTCCGCGTTCAGAACTTCAAACGAGAATTATTTAAATCAAATGAATGGAAAGAGAAATGCGCGATTAAGGATGCTTGCTTATGTATTCAGGTAGTGTGGAAACACAAGAAAACTTAATCTTCTCGGAGGAATTCATCGCAGAAGCAAATAAGAAAAAACAATTCCACACACTCAACACAAGGAACAGCTATCTCGCCGAAACTCTAACAAGTTGTTTATGCAAAATATTCATCTGGATACCTGGTTTCATTATCGAACAATTAAAGTGAAACGTCGTAAGCGTCTCGACAAGTATACGCTTTCAGGAGACATCTCCTGAGCTCAGATTATTTCAGGACGGCTGAGTTTTACAGCGTTGTTTCACGAACGATGGGTTTTTCCTGGGGTTCTGTTCGTACTGTTGTAATTACAAGGTAACTGAAGTTGAATAAATAAACGAAATGGATTTGCTGAAGTTACTCACAGTTGCTGTTTACTCAATTTTCATTGATACGTAAACAATTTTACAATGTGGGCGTAATAAATATTAGAAACACATTTTCTAATTACAATTCAAAAAGTGAGCTGCAGTCAGAACTATATTTCAGTTTATTGGAATTCCTACAGAAGAAAAAAATCAGTAGTTTGAAGGTGAAGGTACAAATTAAGTGGATACAAAGTAGTTGAACTTTTTACACACATACACCTCCTGGAAATAGTGACAAATATTTCATGATATCGTACATTACTTTTTCGATGATTCCGCTATTGCTATTGATCATGCGAACTGCATCCGTGTGAAATTTCATAGACTTTTGCCGGTTTTCGTGAATATTGAAATCAGTCTCAAGTGATTTGCATTGAAAACATCGGAAAAAGTACTTGACAGACATATACGAAGCTCTGTCTAAAAGACGAATATGCGTTCAGGTCAGATAAGTCAACAGAAATGGCATGATGCCAGGTCATGGAAAAAGCAGAATATGTTAATGAGAACAAGAAAGTGCTTTCAGTGGCTTTCTTGGATATTGAGAGCGCATTTGATGATGCTTCCCCAAAATCAATCATTTGAGCATCAACACTGTAGGTAAATTGACTGTTAGATTCTTATATTTATAATATTGTTATAAATCATGCCCTGAAAAAAGTAACGCAGTAACTTAGCGACTTTCGAAATTTAAGTAGTAGGCTCAACGGCGAATTGGCCTAAAATCTCAATCTGAGCGGCTTCCGTAAAAACTATCGGCTGCTTTACTGCTTTGTCGAATACAGAACCGGTCTCATCAAATTTTTGAACAAGGTCTAGAACATATCGGTGACTCACATTTTGTCCTGCTTGCCTTTCATTGAAAACCCGGGATGTCCTACGAACACACTTATCTTCAGCACCATAACTAAAAATAATTCCAGTTCTTTCTTGTAAAGTGTACACCATTAAGATTTGTATAACTGTCAGTGCAACTGACACCACTTGACAAGCAGTTTAAAATCAGGAATAACTAATTCAGTTAAATGCTTTAACCATTTAATTGTAACTGACGTAAAGAAGCAACTGTGTGCCTTTATCTTACTTTCAGCTGAAGCAAAAAACTCTATGTGAAAAAGAAACATAAATATACCGTTATTGAGTCAGTAGTAGCGGTTCCATAAATTTTTACATTGTGTTTTAATTCATTTTCTTTTTGCCCTATTTCACGAGAACGGATCAATCACTTTCAGTTTTTTGAACGGGGTTGAGTGAGGATTTTCAATATCTTCAAAATAATGTGTTACGAGATAGAGGGTGCTATTTAAAATTATTAAGTGGGGGTAGCTAAGGGTGAGGGGGTTGAACCTAAAATACCACTGTCACTGTTTTTAAATTTCCCCCTCCATATCTGAATTGACGTGTTTTTTTCCTACGGCAAATTCTCCCTGCTAAATGAAGTACTAGGGGTGGAAAGTTTTGAAATTGAGGCACTGTATACTAAAACACCGAAAGTTATTCAAGAATTCTCCAATATCAACAGGTTCGGAAAGAAACTCCATTTGTCTAAAAAATCGTTACAGAGTTGTTAAATTGCATTTCAACGACGCGCATATCTAATCCTCGTAAATTTTCCTCGAAAGAAAATTTCAGGTTTAATCATGCGTACACCTCGGCGCAAGAATTTATTAAAGCTTTTCTCTTTTCAGTCAGTGCCATTTATTTCGTTAATTGTCAGCATCATTAGAAGTGTTCTCAATGACAAATGTTCGCAGCTCGCTTCCAGTCCTAATTAATTAGAAATATAATTTGCTCACTCAATAACTTGTCCCTGCTCATGCAAATTTGGTAATTCCGCGACGGAGTACGTTATGGGTTTGATTGTGGGATATTTATTTTATCATGTACTGTATTTATATATCGAATGAAAATAATTATATATTTCATCGGTTTTTTCTTATTTTTTGATCATTCACTTTTTGATCATTCATATGACTATTCGAAGAGCAGAATTATAATGAAATGTACTCAGTGGTAGAAGTACTCAGAAGAGTACTTCGACCACGCCACTGAAGATACCTGCCGCAGTTGCAGTTGAAACGTTTGGATATTATAAGCAGAGAAGACTACGGCCAAACCCAGAAATCAACCAAACATTGATGCCAGCCGTGAGAGCCTACATTCTTATATGAGTTACAGTATTTTTTTTATCAACCCAAAACTCAGGTTTCCAACTTCAAAATTGACGACATTCAATACAATCATCAAACCTCAATTTTCATCCTTGGGGGTGAAAATTCCTGATTTCCTTTCTTGATACTTATTTACCCTATATATAAGAGCTATAGGGTTTGATTCTCAAAAAACAGAAAATTTTAAAAAATTGATGAGATCTTCATTAGAATCGATAGAAAGATCAATATAATTTATTGTTTGAAGAGGATTTCATGCAAATGTTGTCCACGGCTCCGCTTCAGATGGCCCATGCGCAGGGTCCAATTTTGGTACACTCTCTCTAACATATCGACCGATATTTCACGTATGAATGCTTCAATATTGGCTTCCAGAGCGCCAGTCCTTGATGGTTTATCCCTGTAGATATGAACCTCAACATGACCCGACAAGAAATAATCCAAAGGCGTTAAATCACACGATCTAAGCGGTCAGTTGACGGACTCTAAACGTGGGATAAACTATTCACCGAAGGCGGCTCTTAATTGGGCCATTGTTTCGCGTGCCTCGTGGCATGTGGCACCGTCTTGTTGAAACCACATGTCAAGCATTCCCAATTTCTCCATTTTGGGCAACAAAAAGTCGTCAGTCATCACACGGTAGTGATCGCCATTCACAGTAACGTTCCGGTCATTGTCGTCTCTGAAGAAATACGGCCCGATGATACTACCGACCCATAATCCACACCAGCGCCCATTCACCAAATGTTAGACGTTGTGGGAGGTCGTACGGCTTCAATTCTTGCACCAGCTATATCTTATAAGGTTTCACACCCAAATCCTTTCGCAAAATTTTCCACGTAGTAGAGTAACAGAGGCCCAATTGCTGCGAACGGCGGCGAATCGACATTTAACGGTCATCACGAACAATGGCGGATACAGCCTGATTATTTTCTTCGATCCTCACTCTATGTATGCGTGTTGGTGGTTTAATGTCTAATAATGTAAACTAGGTTCAAAATTCAGTCACAAGCTTCCGAATAGCTCCCTCAGTAGGCCGACGAAACTGCCCATAAATTAGAAGAGATGCACGATGTACTTTCTTAACCGAGCATGAATTTTGATAATGAAATTCAATAATTTTCAAGCGTTGTTCATTCGTTAGTCGATTCATGGTTGAATTATAGACCAAACTGAACAAGTTTGACAATGACACACGACACCATTGACGCGTGAGCTGTCAAAAGCAGTGTTGCCAAAAAGATACCAGCAAAAAAATCACTCATTAATATTATAAATGCGTAAAGTTTGTGAGGAAGGTTTTCAGTTTGTTTCACCTAAAAAGCTCAATGGATTCAAATGTAAGTTGGTATAGAGATGAATCATGACCTGAAATAACACATAGGGTAGTTTTCCACGGTAATACAAGTGAAACAGCGGGAAATAGCTAGTATTGTATAAGTCGGTACCTATTGATCGACTGACACATTTATATTTAACGTACAGCCAAAGCTACTGAAATATGCAGGTGAGTTCTTTGTATAGCCAGAGGTTTTGTGTTGATAAAAAACAGCTAGTAATTCATACTCTTACTCAAAAAATACAGTAACTCAGCCAATATACCAACTGCACTAAGTAATGAATAGCGTCGAAAATCGAAATATGTTACTTATGAAGAAATTTCGCAAAACTAATACAACCGTTAACAACGTCTGCCCTCACGCGTACAACCGTTAACAACGTCTACCCTCACGCGTCTGCCTACGTTCGGGTCGCATTCTCGGCGATGGCGCTTCATTGCTTAGACCACCCCTCTACCCCCGCGTATCGTCTCCTGTCGTCTTATAGTAAATGCGACGCGTAATGGCTCACTGCGTTGCGTCAAATCAATCTTATCGTGATAACTTGAACGATTCGTTCAAATACCCAGTGTGAAAGACAAAGTTTATCTATATCAAATTCCTGAAACGACCATTGTATCAATTTTTATGAGAATTCGACAGATATTTTAAAATGAGCATTGTGAAAAAAGTATCCTATTCAAAATTGTATTCATGGCTCGGTAGTGGCTACAACATAAGAGATAGATATATGCTATCGCGAACTTTTATTCAAAACTATTTGAGGTGAACAATATTACGGTACATAATCTTTTTGAGCTTTCAACGGTATAGGCAGCGCACGCCAAGGTAGCTTTCACGAATTAAGAATTTTTTTGACTTACTTATTAATGAGTGATTTTTTCGCTGGTATGTTTTTGGCAACACTATTTTCGACAAATCACGCGTGAATCATATCTTGTGTCATTGTCAAACTAGTTCAGTTCGGTATATAATTTAAGCATAAATCGACTTATGAATCAACAACGCTTGCAAATTATTGAATTTTATCATCAAAATTCATGCTCGGTTAAGAAAGTGCATCGTGCACTTCTTCCAATTCATGGGCAGTTTCATCGGCCTACTGAGGAAACTTGTGACTGAATTTCGGACCCATTATTGGACATTAAACCACCAACACCCATACGTAGAGTGAGGACCGAAGAAAATATTACGGCTGTATCCGCCAGTGTTCGTGATGACCATAAAATGTCGATTCGTCGCCGTTCGCAGCAATTGGGCCTCTGTTACTCCACTACGTGGAAAATTTTGCGGAAGGATTTGGTTGTAAAACCTTGAAAGATACAGCTGGTGTAAGAATTGAAGACACACGACCTCCACAACGTCTAACATTTGGTGAATAGATGCTGGCAAAGTTGAAGGAAGATCCACATTTTTATCAGAAAATTGTGTTCAGTAACGAGGCTCGTTTCTGGTTGAATGGATACGTTAACAAGCAAAATTGCCGCATCTGGAGTAAAGACCAGCCACGAGCATTGCAAGAGCTACCGATGCATCCCGAAAAAGTCAATGTTTGGTGTGGATTATGGGTGGGTGGCATCATCGGGCAGTATTTCTTCAAAGACGACAATGGCCGGAATGTTATTGTGAATGTCGAGCGCTACCGTGTGATGATTGACGACTTCTTGTTGCCCAAAATGGAATAATTGGACATGCCTGACATGTGGTTTTAACGAAACGGTGCCACATACCACACATTGTTTGTTGCCACATACCACACGGCACAATGTGCCGTGTGGTATGTGGCAACAAACAATGTCCCAAT
>WOGR01004868.1:0-14328 GCA_015342045.1 Leptinotarsa lineolata | reverse complement strand
AAGTACACGCACCTTTGTTCTTGTGTAAAAGGCATGCTGATTCAAGAATAAACAATGGAGTCACAGTTAAAATTCCATGCATAAAAAACAATGGCTTGCATGCATTCCACTTTGCTCCGCAGAGATACCGTACCACACGTTTTTGTAGTATGAAAACAGATTGAAACAGCTGTTAACTGCATACACCCCAAAATGCTATGCCATTCCATAGGTGGGAGTCTATGAGGGCATAATAAACATTTTTTGCTGCATGAAATTCTATAGTTTTTTTGATACTGTTCTGAGTGCGAAACACCCAGAGGAAAGTTTCTTATCTATACAGCCTATATGCTTTTCGAAATTCAAACACTCATCGATATTAATTCCCAAGAATTTTTGTAGTGATCTTATTTTCCACTAGTGTACTTTCCATATGAATTTCTGGTAGACTGCACTTGAAGGTGATTATATTTGTTTTTTAGTGTTGAATTACAGCAGATTTGCATCACATCATTGTTAAATTTCTTTGAAGTCATTATAGATGCTTTCGCATGAATTCTGTTGATTTTTATTATGCCACAAAAGTGTGGTGTCATCTGCAAAAATGATGAAACTACCAGAAATACGTACAGTAGCCAGGTTATTTACAAATAATAAAAAAGTATGGGTCCTAAGATTGATCCTCGGGGCACTCCCATTTTCACATTCTTTGTACTTGGACAACAATTGGTTTTAACAAATTGTCTACGTCCTATGAGGTAGGATTCAAACCATTTCAGACAGTTTTCAGCAATTCCATGATGATGTAGCTTCCGCAGCAGTATTATGTGGTTAACACAATCAAAAGCTTCTAACAAGTCACAGAATACTGCCACAGTCGCCTCACCCTTATTCAAGTTGCTGTATGCTTCATGTATGTATGTTCTTTTGCTTTCCTGAAACCCAAATTGATAAGGAGTGATTATTATTTTGTTTTTATTTAAATGGTCGTTTAGTTTTATTTTAACTAATTTCTCAATCAACTTCGTTAGAGTTGGTTGTGAAGATATTGGTCTTAGGTTTGATGGATCATTAACATAACCCCCTTTAGGCAAAGGTATGACCATTGATGTTTTGAGAAATCGTGGAAATAATCCATGTCTGGTTTCATTTATGAGTTGAACCAGAACCTCTAGAGCGCAATCTGGTCAGTTCTCAGATATTCTGATAGACAAATTGTCAGTTCCAGATGTTTTTTTGTTTCTCAGGTTGATGATGATTGTTTTCAGTTTTCTTATATTGGTGTTATAAAAATGCATGGTTTGTTGATTGATACTGTTTTCTTGAATCGGTGTTATGGAATGCATGGTTGGTTGATTGATACTGATTGAAGGTACATCGATGGATCTCGTATATATTTTGCCATGAAACAGTAAAAGTCATTAATAATGTCAGGATGTAGGGCGTATATACAATATATGTGAATATATCAGCATTTACTTATGACGGTAGAGCCAATTCTACTCTATCCACATTCCCAATCGAGCATTATCTATCACAAATATTTTTCTCCGATGCCGCTATCCAATTCTCATGTTTTTACGCAACAGAATCCTACGGTTCATAGTTATCCGAACAACAGTGAATTCAAATATGTACAGACAGTACAAGAACTGGAGTTGTGCAATGTGGTAGAAGGCTCGCAGCAAAATGATCAAGCTTTGACAGAAGAGGAAGTGAGAACTCTGAATGAAGCTGAGTTTAGTCCTCTGGCTCAGCACACAGAGTCTCCAAAAGAACTAATATCCAAATCAGTTTTGATCAGTTCAACTTCGATTTCTTTATCCCACCGATCCAATGGAGGGGCGAATCATCATATCCGCGATTACTCAAAAGAAGACAGCAGTGGCGAAAGTAGTATCAACAGTTACAACATTGGATCGGTGATACATTCTTGAGTCAGAATTCTTGGGTTAAATGGGTTGAAAAATATTGGAAATACCTGTTTCATGAACAGTGTAATCCAATGTTCACAGATAGAGTAATTAACACGGTCTACTTCAAAAGTCAGATTCAAATATTTGCTCCGCCATTCGGGGGTCCTACCCATCAAGACGCCTTGGAATTGCTTCGATATCTTTCATAAGGTTTACATGAGAACCTCACAAATTGAGCGACAGCGGAAAAGCACAAGAGTCCTGGCTGAGATATTTGGAAACTTTGGATGGAGATGAAAAACCAACGTGTTCAAGGTGTAAGGAAAGAAAAAAATGTACAAAGTCGTTATCAATCTATGAGTTTTCCCGTATTTTTCTGATTCATTTAAAATGATTCTCTCCAAAGGAAATATTTAGAGGCAAATTGAATGTTTCCATTGACTTTTTTCCAGATGGATTTGATATGAGCAATTATGCAGCAGACAATGTGACTTTTTGTCGTTATAATTTATATGCGCTTCCAAATCACTATGGGACTACTTACAACGGGCATTACACAGCATATTGCAGACACCTATAATCACGTGGCACGTAGCATGAATACAACGATTCACACGTGTCCTCAACTTGACCAAAATCGTTTGCGAGTGATGAGGCATATGTCCTCTTTCGTGAACAGAAAGGAACGAAGCAGCACCTTTGAGGTGATTTTTATTTCCTTCTTCCTTTTTGTTTATGAACCTAATTCTGTGAATTGATTTGAATTTCATGATTCCTCTAGTTTATAATCATTGAGTGAAGCGGATAATAAACCGTGATATAATATATATGAATAGAAAAGTAAAAGTATGAAATTGAAGAATGCGATTATTTACACAGCAATATCCACAAAAACTCAATCACCGAAATATTCTTGTGATGTGTGATAAGCTTCAGCCAATAACAAATCTTTCAGTGATTTCTTTGAATATAAGAGTATTGTAGGTTTCTATTAGATCAGAGAGTTTATTAAAAATTTTTATATCAGCATTATTGGGGATATTCTAAATGCGGATGTTCTATGGGTTATTGTTATCGAATTATAGCATTTCGAGTACGGTATCTGTGGCGGTCATTGTTTTTCCTCAATTAATTTTCATTTTTTCATGTAGATGCAGCAAACTGTCAAAATATGTACAATCTTGAAAACTTCCCTGCATGAATCAACTTGATTCATGTTGAACATCAATCTAGTGATTCGTTTCAGTATAATGAGTATTCTGTTGATTTTATAGCATTTTCCCAAAACATGAGATGAAATGATAACGCAGAATATACTAATGCATGATAAACTTGGATCAGAATAGTATCGTGATGTTCGAACTTCAATTGCAAAGTAGGATTTGGATTTTTTTTTGATAAACTTTCGAAATGCTCAGACCATGAGAGTGATTCATCATCACACCTAGAAACTTTGTGAAGTTATGTGTCTGAAGAACTTCATCAATCAGATTCTGTAGGACGCTATAATATGTAATGAAAATAAAGTAGCTCTAAAACGAAGCATCCGTGATCCATCACCAGTAGTGCTTAGGCCAAACCACGAATACATTGTTGAAGTCAACTTTCCTTAGAAGACAACCCTGAATAAGTGGAGGTAATGACACTTCCATTATGAAGACGCCATCTGAATGTCCCATTTATAACAGCCCTTTGTTCACAGTCTTATGTAATCACAGGTAGAAAACAAGTAAAAATCAGGTAGCAATTGATATTAGGAACGATAACAAAATAATACGAGTTAATTTGATCACCCTCTTCAATAAGGGTAATGATTCGTCTAGATCCATATTGAAATATTAACATCCATTAGAGTTATTCTTAGACATCTACTGATGATGTTAACTTTGTTAGCAAAATGCGCGTCGAGGGAAAGTTATTTTATTCTGGTGAGAGAAGTATTTTCGATACAGCTATCGATGTGATCGACAAAAGACCCAATCCACTGATATCAAAGATTAATCAGACGCTCCAAGTCTATCCTTTGTAGAGTCAAGCTTCAACATCGAGGCAGAACAAGATTTGTCCTCTGCCTTTTCCTACAGCTTTCACCACAAGACAACAGGGTTCAAAACGAAAGCATCTGGTTTCATCTAGTTGCTTTCCAGTAAAAGATGGAGGACGATTCTCGTTCGACGGTCGATGTCGAAGCTTGATTTTGCAACATATCACCTTGGAGAGCTTCGTTTATCATTGATCTTCGTGGATTGTTTACTGTCGATCCCATAGATGATGTCTTCATAAAGACAGATGTCATCGCCATTATTCAGTCTTGTCCTTCAATTAGTATTGGGCCCAACAGTGCATTCGTAGTTCAGCTCAGCACATTTGCTATGTTTTTGGGCTTTGTGTTCTGAGATGCATTTCAGAGATGTGCAGGGTACCGACTGCACCTACTAGCCAGAAGGCGCTCTCCTGATATTCTCACGTGATTTGTAGCCTTCCAAGATGGAATGTCCATCTCTAGTATACCCAATTTTTTCCAGTTTATTTGTCGATATTTAAATCGCCTGATATTCAAAGATTCCTACCTTTATGACCTCTGCATCCTTCCCATCTAAGAGCATCTGTAAATCAGCTATACCTGACTATTTATTAGATTCAACTATTGACACATATTCTGCTTCTGCTTTGATGCAGTGTTTTGGAGAACCGATAAGCTCTTGTTCGTGGACACATGTTACAGGGATATTACTTGAGGTCGTTTACTCGATGTTCAGGGCCGGACTATTTGGTTACTTTTGAGTTCATAAAGAGTTCCACGAGTAGCTGGGGAAACGATATTCATTATGGCAGGGCCCCCCGCATTACCGTGATAAGTATTTTTTCGATGAGAGAATTCCTGTATCTAGAAGGTTCGTTAGCAACCCTAACGGACTCAAGTTATACTTTCTGGCACGAATATACACCCCTCAGTATAAAGCCATCGTTGAGATGCCATTCGATTGTTGAGAAACAGCACCATAAGTGATACATACATATTCGAAAGCTGCATTTTTTCATCACTCCACAATTAAAACTAACACACAGGCGAGAAGCAGCAAGCCGTATAGTTCAGAAAATGAGACAATGAATATAGACAGACAATTCAGCTCATGAGAGTCAATGCAGGAATTTGATTTTCGATTAACATTTATCAGTTAAATTCTTGACCAAATTCAAACTCAACTCGAGAGGTAAAATTGTCCGTTAAGGCATTTCATATCGAATACTCACAGATTAATCGGCTGTGAAATCAAATGAAAACTTTCATATTATGAACAGAAAAAGTATCGATTTCATTATAGTTCAACACTTTCATTTTGTTTTCATTAGAATTAATTCAACCCAACCAATATTAAACTGAGCATGAGATCGAGTCAGAATTTGGTTGACTACCACGTAAGGAATGTTAGAAATACTTTTGGGAATCTACTGTTTGATAGGATAATATTTTATATCTGTTTGTATTTTCAATCGAATATAAATAGTTTAAAACATTTCACATTAACTCAACTAACATAAATCATTAGAGAGCCAAAGTTATGAGATTTTATAGTTCAGTCAAAATGTATTAACTTTGTCACCAAATTACTATTTTTTTCGCCTCTCTAGCTTCTTTATTCACACACCAAAAATTGCAATTTTGGTTCTATAGATCTTTTGAACAAAGCAAGGTAAAGTTAATCTATAACAACTTATTCGCCGTTTTATTTTCTCATGTATCATTAAAATTAATTTCTTCATAATCATCCGTTCAATTGAATGAAAGAATTTAAAAACTTTAAACTTTGCTTACATTTTACAGTAATCATGAAAGAGAATGAGTGATTCTCAGTCGTTTCTACTGATTTTCCGACACTAATGATGACATAATTCTCCGAAGCTGGTCGGTTGGTAGTGTTAGCTTTAGCTGGCCATTTTGCAGCAAACTATAGGAAAGGCTATTTTCCGAACATACTATATACACAGACACCTGTTGGATATAATCCAACGCCCTTCGTGGTATTAACCAGGGGAGTAGTTGTTTTCTCATAGGTGTCAGTCCATAAACCTTCTTCGTAGGTGAGTTGAGACTGGCCTGAACGAATTGTTCATTTGAATAATGTCATACAAATAACAATACGCATATCATCAAGACACCCCGAAAAAGAGTGGGTTTAAATAACACAAGTGAAAAACAAGAAAATCCTAGGAAACAAACAACAAATGAATAGTCAAATCTCCGCACTAGAAAGAAATCAAGCACGAAATCGAAAAGAATATGACGTGTTTTTCATTCTATTCTTTATCAAAATAGACTTGGTCTTCTAATTTCAACATTACTTATTGACAATACATCATTCTTCACTTCGAAATTCATTTTCTTTATTCATCGTCAATTCCAATGATACAGTGGAACTTCAAAAAGTATTGTGATTGTTTACTTGTTATGTATTAAATCAATCTCATAATCACATATTCATTATTCAGATTTTATATGGTGGCACTGCAAGTCATTTGTCTAAAATTAAATCTGTTCTGTACTTGAAACTCGAATTTTCATCCTGTAAGACTTCAATATTTCATATATCCAATATATTCTACTACACTGAGAACATTCTAGATAATGATATTCAAATCGGAGTTATGGATGCGTATATGACATAACTTAATTGCTCATAAGAACTGTGAATTTGTTATTATTTTAACGCATATTGTCACGAAAAAATCATACACAGTATTTAAAATTATTTCACTAGAAGATCCGTAGTCTTTCCAAAAAGGGATCACTTATTAATTTTTTTCAATTTCATGAATATACTCAATGAGAGAGGTTTTGAATCGATGATCGATTGCAACACTCGAATACAAGGTAGATCTGAAAGTTGCATTGACCACATACTTCTGAAATCGAATTTTTAACAGTGGTTCTCAAAGCCAACATAACCTATGCCATCGATAAAATTCAATCTGACTTATACGCCAGAGTCTCGGAAAGTTGGACTTTTCGGATGCGCTCCACCCAGAGAAGCCGTGGCGGACATTCGAATGATTTTATATTCCATACATGATGGCATAAATAGGTCTCTCTTACGAATCAAGAATTTTGATGATCTCATACAGACTTTTTTTTTATTTAAATTGAGAGATACGAAGCGCTTATGAGAAACCCTTTAGTTTTTGGTCAGACACGATTGGTGTAGAGTCAACATGTGATTTGGTACAATTAAATAGCATATTACTTCATTACCATTTTCAAACGGGTAGAGATTTTGCTCGTTTCTATGACTGGAAAAATAAACAAATTGTTGCTATGGAGAAAGAAATAATATGAAATTTACTGAAATATAACTTCATAAAGATTAACAAAGTGAAAAACAAACTATTATCAATTTGGGATTGGTCAGTTACAAAAATTGCCTATGAACTAGGGATTTTTGTGAAATCAACCAGGAATATTGAAAAAAATACATATATTACAGGATATGTAAAGTTCAACACGTTAATGTAAGGGATTACGGAAGGAGAGTACGACTTGCGAAGTGGTTAGGACGTAGAAACAGGGATTCAGGGAAATTGGGAATTTGTGAAAAAGTAATATGGGCGGATGAACTGAAATTCACCCATAATGGTTGGTTCAATACAAATAACCATCATAGGTATGATGATACAAATGAGCATTCACATAGAGGAACCAATTTCCAAGACTGATTCGGAATAAATGTTTGGTTGGGAATACTTCATCTTTTCCATCTTTTCTTTGACGATGTGCATCTGAATGGTGAAATTTATCTACATTCTCTATTCAATGAGTTTGATGGCTACTTAGATGACGTGCCACTCAATGGAATATTCTACTACTTTATGCTGACAGAGATGTGTCAAGGAATTTTGAATATTCATTGTACGTATAAGATGAATTGAGGAAAATTTCGAAACCATGTTTTTTCGTTTCAGTAATAGAGAAGTGTAGACAATTCATAGCATTTATTACCTCTATTTCAGTGGTGAATTTGATTGATGGGTGAATGGAATTGATAAATTTGAGAAACTTGCCCAACAGTGAAACAGACTGTAATATAATATTCGTATATCTGTAGCAGAAATCAGAAGTCTTAATCATCTGATTATTATGAATTTCAACAGTTTTTTATATTAATCAACTGATTATCACAAATCTCAACAGTTTCTCATACGCAGATAAGTAGATGATATCTCAATTTGTTTTCCGGGTACAGGTAGGCAGTTGAACGAGTTTGTCGAAATAGTCAATTTCATTCACCCATAAATTGAACTCTTCACTGGAATAGCGGTGATGATACAAAAAATTCTCCAGAGTATTACTAAAATTAATAATATGTAAAAATGATTCTTCATTTCTTCACTAATGATTGTATGCGGATATTGTCATACATAAATCTTTGACACATTTCCATCAGCATAAAGTAGCAGAATTCAATAGTATTACTTCATAGACTTCATAGACAGAAAGTGATTTTCAGAGAATATTGAGTTTCATCAAAGAAGTTATTGTCAATAACCATTACAAGGTAGACATTATTGACTTCGTTATTTCCGAATGACTACGAAAACCAGCCATCAACCAGATATATCAAGCATAATAGGTGTCCTAGGAAATTGACATACTTTGGTGAACCCACCAAAAACATCGCTCGTTTTCTGAATTAGAAAGACTCAGACATGGCTCACAGAATAAATTATAATTAATTTTAATTTATTGAAGATATCGAAGACAAAACTCGGAGAGGCAAGGAGTATATGAGTTAACTTGTGGTTCTTGTCCAAAATTTTATATTGTCCAATAGAGGAGAACTTTTCCAAAATAATGAAAGAATATTGTTTTTTGTTGATTGTTTATTGCACTGACGATGATTACATACAATACAAAAATATAAAAAATACTGCAATACTTACAAAGAGAAATATATAAAGACGGTAATTGCTAGTACATTTAGTACAGAATGTGTACAAAAGCAGCACTTAAGTGACTTAACACTTGTGTTGTGCTACAAAATAATATATATTGGATAATAATTCATTTAGGTTATGTACAGAGAGCAAGAAAATAAATTGGTGGTAGTGTAACTATTGGTGTTCTAATATTTTGAATAATTCGAGTCAATTATCAAAGATGAATTTTTTTGATTCTCTCGAGAAAGTTTTATAATTTTTTATAGTTTTCATCTTCAAGGGCAGAATATTGCAAATTATGGGTAATGTGTAAGTTAAAAAGCGATGACATGTATTTTGTTGAATTTTGGAGTGGGAAGCAATTCGTTTGTTCTACTTCTAGTAATATAAACGGAGGAAACATATTTATGGAATGTTTTGTTTTTGAATGCGTACATACATAAACTATGAAAGTATAATGATCGAATATTACTAAGGTCTTCTGTATATATGAGGTTAGTGTGATAGTATGATAAGTAGTTTCTTGAATGTGAAGATCAATTCCACATTTGCCAACAATTCTTAAGCAGAAGGGCTAATGGATTGTTTGCAATGACTAGGGCGTATTGCAATTGGAAAAGAAAGGTTTGAAACCAACTCTTTTGAAATATATGGGAATCAATAAACTCAAGACGTCACTGAATTACTAATTAGGATTGAATTTTTTTAAGTTAGTTGAGTTTGTTTTCTAATGTGAAAGTTGGTAACTAGTTTATTACATGTTACATAATAACCCAAGTTCAGGAACAAGGTGACAACACCGCATGTAGGTATGGTATTGATGAATAGGGAAGTGTATGTTAAGTTGTTGTTGAAGAAAGACGCTTGAATAAATAATAAACTATTCAATGAATGTACTTGTGATGCACTGTTTTGGAACCTTTGGTGTAGTGATTAATCCTACTGGAGTTTTATTCCAACACCAAACCGTTATTTTTAACACCTCAACGAGTGTTTCGTTTACCAATTGATCATCTTCAAGAAGAAGGTTAATCTGCCTCTTAACATGCTTCCTAATTGTGCTTCTGCATCAGCTACGTTTTTGCCTAATAGGTTTATACAAGGGCTCCAGTTGCTATTTAATTGGCTAAAACAATTATTTTCCACTAACTTCAATGTCAATATTACAAATAATTCTAGGTTGAATAGTGAATATCGGAATCATGTGAATTTCGCTTCTGTAAGTGCTTGTAGGAATTCAAAAGCGCAAAATAATGATTTTGTGAACGATGAAAACCTAGTAGGAACCAATCTACCTTGCCAACAGCCATTGTCGTACTTTCAGCTACTTGCTCCAGTAGGGTATGCAAATTTTATCTCAACAAGGGCAACAGATATTTTGTCAATTTTGGATAGGGAAGAAATACATCCAGTAATGTTCATCAATGAACGAGAACAAGCTGTTGTACTTTTGAAAATACCTCCTGCACAAATTCCCTTTTGATGTAATAATTTGTTTCAAAAACAGAGTCAAATTTGGGCAGATATTTTGTTAGATTCGTTTAATAATTTTTCTTAGAAAATGCCATTCTCGAATATTTTTGGGATCCATCACAACAAGTACAGTTGCGTATGCAATTAGGAACAAGCCGCTATTGCCAGAAAATTGGGTCATACGTAAATTATTTTCTGTCACTGTCTTCTCAAAGAAAATATTTAGAACCACCTCAACCAGAGAGATTTTCGTGATAAAAAGACACTTTCCACGTCAGATAGCATCGGCTTTGATAGGTAGGTAAACCCTGCAGGGCGCAATTGCACGATTACGCCAGGCAGATTATATAACACGTCCGTCCCCCTCAGCACTTAGAATCACGCTATAAAAGAGACACATTTCGGAAAGACTTTCCTCGAGAGTATCGTAATAATAGTTATAATGGTAAATTCCGGAATGAGCCTAAGAAGCGAAATGTAGGCGTATGCACACTTGAACCCCATAACTCCGACGATATCGATACGGAAAACTTATAAGTTATTGATGTGGTCCGGCGGTGATTATTTCGAGACAGACCAGAAAAATATATGAGTGTAATAAATTTTTTATCCAGTGGGAAACCTACTCGAAAAGAAATTTTATTTTCCACATCAAGAAGTAAAATTAAGATCTCCATTAATTAAAATAATCATACGTAATTTAGGATTTCCTGTTCTCGTAGACACGAGTAGCGAAATTTGTTGTCTTTCAAGGAAATCATACGAATAAATTTCTGCTACTCTTGAAGACTTAACTTTTTTCAACGTCAGCGGTATTCGTATCTCTGGAGCATTCAAAGCAAGGCAAAAAATGGTTCTGAAACAAGTTTTTGTGCCGCTCGCACTGAATGACCCATTATCAGTTTGAATTTTTAGTGATTCTGGAACTTATTCATTCGGTTATTATTGTAATTGATTTTTTTAAAATTTGTCACGCAAAAACTGATCGAGAATGTGAGAAAATTTTTCTGCGATTAAATCATTCAGTTTTTGAAGTTGGCGAGCTGACATGAATCACGGATACGCCACACAAACTTTGAGCCATGTTGGGATTTGCGTAGTCCATTCGTCGCAACATGATACATGCATATTGAATATAGGGTGTTCTTCGGGTATTGAGTCCCTGTTGAAAGAAATCGAATTTTCTTCCGATCAGGCTGTTATTTTGAAAGCTTTCTTGAAAAAAAAACAAGAACAGCTGTTTTCGGACTAACCTCGACTAACGTACGAGTTTCAACATACAATAAATTTAACAAACCATAGGACTTTTCATATCAAGCCGTACCCTATCCCGTACAAGCGGAAACAGTGGAATAATTGAGAGGTGCTCTATCTCCTAAGCGAGCCCGTTGATGACAACTGCCAAAAAAGACGGCTCGGCGCGTTTGTGTATAGATGCACGTCACTTGAGCAGTGTGATAGAAAACAAGATGCCTCAGAAAATCGAAGACATTATAAAAAACATCAATAACGTCCAATTTTTGTCTAATATATATTTAACCTGCGCATATTGGCTATAAAATCAGAGCATCGTCGCTATACGGGTTTCCTTTTTGGCACGAAAATCTATATTCTCAAAGTTTTGCCTTATGGTTTGAAAACGGCTGTAGCCAGTTTTACAAGGTGTATGAAATTGGCTTTGGGCCAATTTTTCAAGTCTTTCGTTCATGTTTACGTGGACGATTTATTGGTTACATCCAGCTCTCTTGAAGAACATACTCGTCACTCAGATGTCTTTTTTATCGACTTCGAGAGGCTGGTTTCACGGTCAAATTGAAAAATGTTTCTTCAAGAAATGAATGAAATTTCTTGGGTATTTAATCAATGCAACCGGTCTACTGCCAGACCTGACACGAATCCAAGCCATCAGAGATTTTCCTGAATCCTGATACGCAAAACAACCACAAGCTTTCTTGGGTCTTTCCAACTACGACTGTGCTTTTTGTGACGATTTTTTTACGGTGTCCGGACCCCACACGTCCGTATTACGAAAAAAATAAATAAATGGGAGTAGGCGCAAGTTCAAACAGATTCGTTTGACAACTTGAAGAAGTTAATCTGTCGCGAAGTATTGCTATCTAATCCAAACCATGAACAGGATATTTTTGTCCAGATGTGGCGGTCGCAGCCATGATATTTCAAACAATTGAGGAAGAAAAACGTACTGTGGCTTACACTAGCCGTTTGTTATTAGACAGAGAACGAAGGAGCCTGAAAAACAGCTTCTAGGAATTTTATTTGCTTTGCAAATGTAGCGCATCTATTTATTCGACCATGACTTCATAATTTATTCGGATTATAAAATGCTTTCCTAACTAAACTCCTGCCATCCTTTTCATTACCACGCATAACGCGTTGGGAATTTGCCCTGCAAGAATTTTCATTTGTAGTCAAGTATATTCCTGGAAAGGAAAATTTCTTACCTGTTGTCTTATGTCGGCATCCCCCACTTATGCCACCTTTGCCTCAAGATGGATGTTTCCGAGTATTGGCCATGTGTAAAGCCTCTAAAAAATTCAACCTTTTGATGAAGGATATGAGCGGAGCCCAACATAATGATTCCCTGCTAAGCTGGACGCGATCCAAAAAGATTCTCCGGGCCGTTTCTTTCTTCGAGGGAGACTGTTATTTATCCAGAATCGTGAAAGTAATTTGTTATGCCTTCCCTTGGCCAAATTAACCAACTTCGTAAATTATTATCACGAATATTATGGTCATTTTGGTGTTTACAAAACTTGGTTCTCTTTGAAAGCAGACTTTTGGATACCTAACCTGCATGCTCACGTTGAAGTATGCGAAGTATACCAAAAAGCCAAGATAACAGTATTTCCCAGACCTGCTTTAGAGGCGGTATTTTCGAAATAGCAAAATGACCTTATTTTGGTCGACCTTTTCGGTACCCTCTCAAAATCTAGAGTGGAGTGACTTTCGTCTTCGTTATTGTTAACGTATTTTTTTAATACTGAGAAAACACATATTATGAGGTATCATAACGTCCAGAAAAATATATCCAATATAATTGTTAGTGTTGGCAACAAAAAATTAAGTTACACTGACAAAGCGACATTTTTAGGCATCACAATTGATGAGTGTTTAAACTGGAAATGTCACTGTAATAATCTGATTAGAAAGTTGAATTCTCTTTTTTTTTGTGTTTCGACAGCTCAGAGAAGTACTCACATGTGAACAATTACTCATGTTATATCATGCTCATGTGGCTTCCAGAATACGTTATGGGATCCTCCTTTGGGGTGGATCCAAACCAGCACAAGATGTTTTCTTAGCACAAAAAAGATCCTGTGACTCATTGCTATGGTACCTAGTACATATTCATGTAGGAATATTTTTCCCATTATAGACTTTCAACACTGGTAGGTTTATTTATTTTAGAGCTCTGCATTTATGTATTCAACAATAGAAAAGACTTTACTTTGAACGAGAATATTCACAACATCAATACCAGACAGAATAAAAACAAATTTTATATTCCATTTTTTAAGTACAAGGTGACAGAAAATTCTACTTGTTACCTGGTACCAAAACTTTTTGATAGTTTTCCACAAGAGATTAGGGAAACAGAGGGCCTGAGAAAATTTAAATTTCTACTGAAAATATTTTCAATCAACTGAAATCCCTACACGATACAGGAGCTCCTTTTAAAGTGGTGCTGCAAACATTCTTATGTATATGTAGGTGTAGTGGTGCATATGTATGAGTATACGTATATGTATGTGTATATGTGTATACGTATACAGGGCTTTTCATGATGAGCGTTAATTAGCCGTTTCTGGCAAATTATTCAACGGATCAACCTGAGAATTCCACAGTGTGCATAAGTCAATATGACCTACACGCCTGAAATATTTTATAGTAGAAGCGATAACGCTGCTTCGTCTAAAATATTTTAGGCGTGTAGGTCATATTGACTTATGCATACTGTGGAATTTTCAGGTTGATCCGTTGAATAGTTTGCCAGAAACGGCTAATT
>WOGR01004867.1:0-14328 GCA_015342045.1 Leptinotarsa lineolata | reverse complement strand
CTTTTACACACTATAAAATTCGTCAAATTATTTTATCTTTTGGTCAACCTTGAGAAAAACAAGTCTGAACTCCTAGCCAAAATAAGTTACAATGGTATAGCATTTTACCATCAGAAAGCTATCGTTGATGGAATATCACAATTCAGTAATCATGCCAGTTTTTAGTGAAAATGTAAAAATAAATACATCAAAGAAGCTCTACAAGAGAAAGAAGCTGGAGTGCTTCTTTCTCTTGAAGAAAGACATCATACTAGCTTTATTGCGAAAGATTGTATAGACATTTTAGCAAAACCACATGCCACATCTTTGATACTATTTTGAAAATAAAGAGGTATCCAATTGTTTTAAATCTGGAAATTGAGCTAAAATATCAAATTATAGGCCAATTGCTGCATTAGGTAACTTTGGAAAGTTGCTCGAGAATTATTCTCTACATTATCATCTACCTTTCAGTTAGGAACAATTTTTTTATCTAACCAACATGACTTTGTGACCAAAAGATCATCTAAAACTAATTTAGCATGCATAACTGAAATAATTTCTGTAAGTCTCACCAACCGTGGAGAGGTATATACAGTATATACTGACATTTAGAAAACATTCAATACAATTGATCATTATCTACTGTTAGCCAAACTCAAAGCAATCTGAATTTCTGATTGTTTGGTTGAAATCATGGAGTCTTATTTATTTGATAGAATATGATAGAATATGAAGAACATACTTCTAACCAATATCTAGCCATCCTAGGTATCCCACAGGGATCAAATGTTGGCCCCATTTCATTCCTTTTTCGACTGCATTCTGAACATACTGTAGGTCATTTTTGAGTTGTTTAGTTGAGTTGAATGATTGTAATACATTTCGAAAAGAGCTGGAGCTGGTGCTCGAAAAGAGCTGGGTCTGATGCTCCAGAAATTGTCTCATTCGTAATATTTACAAATGTGAAGTAATGTTATTCTCTGTATCTGATCTATCGCAATCCTGAAGAGAAGCCTTCCTTTCAGAAATTTGGGAGTCATATTCGACAGTAAATTTGCCTTCAATTAATACATCAACATCTGCTCACTTCTTATAGATTCATTCATGAACACATTGAGGTCACAGTGGCGAATAAAAATATTACATTCATAAATGTATATAACTGAATCAATCAGTTGTCTTGGAATCTGCTTCTTTAGGGTATACACCACAACTAAAAAGTCAAAATTATGAAGGGATATATACATATTTGTTGAATTCTTACAAATTGTAGATATACTTAGTAATGGAGAACCATGAACATATTTCATATTTCAATTCAATTTTTGAGATTATAGATTAAATATATATCGTTAATATCATTCATAACTGAATGAATTGGGTGTCTCGTTTTTTCTGAATACTAATTATCTGATCTATCTCCAGATTCAAGCTCATATACCTTTTTTGAAGTTAAATGAGAAAAGTTCTTTAAAAATTCTTCAGAAATAGAGTTTCAATGAGATCATCCGGCCAGAATCAACAATTCAATTCGAAAAAATTTATATTTATCGCTCCATTTTTAATGGTGACTATTTTTTGTATGAAAAAAGATAAAATTTCTGCAAATTATTCAACCTTACCATGATAATTCATTGCTTCGTTTTTTATTCAAGATTGTATTCTCTTACATTTCAATGGAGCACTCAAGACTATCAGATAACGAAAATCAGTTTTCCGCCTTGAGATTTCAGTGAAAATCTACATTTATTGTTTGTCTTTGGTAGTTACCTCTATTTATTCAATAGATGATATTTAATATTTGACCTTGGTCAACTATGAATTAGTTTTGCATGTTGATGTGATGAGTATTTTCATAAGATGTTAAATTTCGTAAGATGTTAAGTTTCATAAGACGTTAAGTATATGATAAAACTTGTTTAAAGGGAGTTTAGAAATAAAAAAAATATAAAATACATATCAAACATGAAAACTTTGTGAAAATTTACTGATATCGGATCTGCCTATCCTGTTAATGAACTCTTAGGATTTTATTGAATTGATTAACATTCCGGAAATATCGAAGCAGAAATGCTTCTGGTTGTCTAGAGTCAACTAAATCATGTTCAAGATATATATTTCATAATTTGTGCCACATATCATTACCTTAGTTTATCAATGGTAATCGTGTCCAATTTATAAGGACAGAACTAAACTAACAGTTGAATCTGCAATTAATACACTGATATCAATAATTTATTAAAATCCCAATTAAATGAGTAGAAAAGTAATTAATCGTTGCAGATATAACTAATATCATAATCAATAGCTTGTAAATAATTGGTGAAAACTAATTGCCATTTGCAATCATGGAATTATAAAGTATAATTCCTAATTTTGAGCCGCCAAGTTCCACTTTACAACTTTTCAGATGATTATGAAGACGGGATCAGGTACTCTAATTAAGCAATTTCGTTATGTAAGCGCATGAGGCGACAAAGAAATCAAGTTGATATTTTGGTCAACCAATGATTTTATAAAAATATGTGGTTCGATTATAATTCATTAATATAGATATATTATTTATTGATGCAAAAAACACAATATCAAGAAGTCAAATTTTTTTGCCCTCGGCTAATTTTCTAGAAAAAATACCTATCGTCTAGTATTCCCAATATGAAATGCCTAAAACCAAATTTCTTCATTGAAGAAACTTCGAAACATAAACAATATTATTATTATCATCATCATCATCTTTGTATTGATGAGCTCAATAACCAGTTTAACTCAACGTTGAGGTGCCAAGGTAATGGACGAGAATAAATTTGAAAAACTACATAATAACGTTTGTTGCATAATTTGTTAGGTGTCAAATTGGATAGCAGTATATGTCTTGATACAATCAATCAGCTGGGGTAATGAACACAGATTATCTAGGATAGAAAGCTGTTTTGTAAAGTTCATCCCAATGCCATCCCCGGAATATAGCATGTATACATTTCAAGTTCCGTAAATAAGTGCTCTTTGATGTTGCTGGATTTGATTAGAAAGAAATCACTTGCTAGACTGGAGATCGGAAAATGACAATCTTGGTGGTGTCAAGACAAATGTGGCGGTGCAAATCTGCAGCGGTGGGAATTTGCGGTGGTACCCTTCACTACCATCGATATCATAATATATAAAATAGGGGTATCACCGCAAACGTCACACCGATACCGCCTCAAATTTATACCACCGAATATGTCCCGTATTCACCAGGTATGTTATATTGCGCGATTAGTTGTTGATGAAATAAATTTCAAAAAATCTCAGTGCCAAGTCTGATGCAGAAAATGTGAGAGAAAAAAATTTAGGAAAAACATTTGCAGAAGTTTACGAAATCGAGAATCTTTCTGTAACCAATCCAGATAGTTTTCAGAAGTGTAAGCAATCCAGATGTTCGCAATTAAAATACAACCTATTTTTCACCCAACTTGTGTTTTCATTATCCATATTTGAAGACACAATATGTGAATTGAGGATATATACCGCGGCAAATATCGCATCGCTGCAAATTTGCATTGCTGCACTTGCCTCGAATTCATCCTGATAGTTCAGTTCACTTGATTCAATAATGAAATGTCCACTATTTTTCATTCCATCCATTCAAAACAATTTCTAATCTTGATACATAGAATTGGAATAGCTTGTGTGAAATGAATCTATACTGAAAACACTTTTCCCATACTAGTACAAAAGACTATCTCCCGAAGCGCGTTTCACTAACCCAGGTAACGTCATCAGGAAAACAACTGTATGCATTTCGTGACGTGCCAACTTGGTTTGCAAAACTCGCATCGAGATACAGTATTTTTGTTCCGGTGTAGGAAAAGTGTGTTCAGTAGATAACAACTTCGCGTTTTCAAATTAGGTTACAGCAAGATGTATGTTAGACCTTTTTCTAAGTATCAAGTATTGAAACCTAGGTTTCGTGTTATGCTTATGTATAGAGAGACGCACAATAGTTCTCACTATAGCGACAAATCGAACAAGTTGTCAATCTGTTTATTTTTCTTGAGAGAATTTATCTGGTTGAAGCTGGGTTGATTCAGCAACCGTGTTAGGAATCACACGTTAAAAGGTAAGACCTCGTTAGTCCTTAGCTTGCACAAGTTTCTCAACTTTTGAAGAGTTGTCGTTCGTATGGGGGCGAGGATTAACTGAAAAATAGATTTTAAACAGATTTTTTGAAGACAAATATTGTTGCCGTTGACAATCACCCAATGAAGTAATAAATGCAGTACCTACTCATTGAACTCACTATGATTTTGTTTCCAAACCTCTTTTCGAAACAGATGACCGGTTGCTCCACGATAGTGAATCGCTACACTTAAGAAATATCGGGATTTCTAAGTAACTTTTATATATCTCGATAAAACGATTACTGAAACAACCATTTATCTAGCTACATTTATCTAGGAACAAAAATGCTATGGATTTCTTAGTTGTTACAAATAAGAAATTTCTTTAGTAAATTACTCTCCCGTATAATTCATTCCAACATAATATAAAAAACCCCAAAAGAAGAACAAAGTATAATGTTCCAATTTGTCTGTAAAACCATCAAACTTTGATCCATTGAACTTTCGTTGTTGAACGGTTTACCTGCTTGATGACCACCTTTCAAGATACCTTTTCTACCTCACGCATTATATAAATTTTTCAACAAGTCTTTCTCACACAAAAGGAAACCTAATCCATCACAATGTAATTTAATATAAACAAATGGAGCGACACAATAGTGCCTTCAATAAGAACAAAATTGTTTGATCTGTATGTATATTTCGTACGAAACTGTAGTTCATATATGCAGATGGCACGGTCAGCAATTTGTTGATTTTTTATAATCTTTGACGTGATATCTCTCAGTGAAATAAATGGAGTGATTCATCGGTGATCGATTTAAAGTTTGTTTACGTCTGGTCGGTATATTAAATACATTGCAGGTATCTGCCGATAAAGTAACTTTGTTTCAAATGTGTAATCGACATTGTATTCGTCCGATGGCGTTCAGAAAGAGACCGAAAAAATAAATAAAAAAAGTTTGGTTTGAAAAGCAAGTGAGTATTCAGAGTCACTGAACCCATTTGGGTACAAGCCTTGATATGAAAAACAATGTTAGTGGCTGAATTTCAGGAATGGAGTGAAACGGAAGGAACTCTATCTTTTTTCGAAATATTATCCCACAAGAAATACTGCAATCCAAAAAAAATGAAGACAGACCAATAGAGAATAAAGTCAAATTCAAAAGTTGGCTCAAAGTATACAGGGTAATATAAATGTTTGAAGATAAATTTCCATTAGTCGGTAACATGATTTCCATATTTTTTCCAAAAAATTAAACTATGAATAATGAATAAAATGAATATTATTGAATGCGTACTCAACTTTTCTTTAAAAAAGTTACTGTTTTGGAAAGCCGTCCATTTTGAAACCTGATTTTTTTATTGAAATTGATGAGATTACTACCCTTTCAGCTTAACCTCCACCATATTGTCTACAAGACAATATTTAAAAATGAATTAGAGGTCAAAACGATTAAACTTCCAAGTATTTTTCAAAGGTGGTGGTACCTTTTATCCACATATAATGTACAGCTTGTCAAATATAGAAAGAGGTTTGAGAATTTCTGATCTCTCTCTTTCGCTAGTACCGTACAATCTAAAGATAGAGAGAGCAGGATTTCTCAAACCTCTTCCTATATTTGACAAGCTGTATGTGACACGAATCTCTGTAGCCAAGTTAGCATTATCTGTAAACCAATTGAACAATCAGTTTTAGTCATCATCTGATAATGCTTCCTTAACGAAACATCAGTAGAGAAAAATTTGTCTCATGATTTGTACGGTAAGAGTGTTTTCATTAGGTAATAGATTCCAAGCTAATCCTATCGATAAAGGTATAGTATTTGAATAATATACTACTAATTATGAGTGTGTTTATGGTAGGTACGATATTTTCCTTGGGTATACTCGAATTTGGATTTGTTCAACAATCATGAAAATGCCATGTTTGCAGGTAGGTACTACTGTCACATTTTACACTGGTGGAGAAAAATTGTCTAAATATAAACAATCCTTGAAACCGATCATGTTATTACTAGTCAATATAAAACTGGATCTATATAGAGATCGATCATATTTCACTTTGAAACGTAAAATAATGGAAGAAATCTAGAATTATTTTGAGTGAAAATCATACATTTTGATTATGTCAGTAAACTTCCCATCCGTCAATCATCTGGGCAAGATTTTAAAGATGAAAAGATGAGGGTATCGTATAACAGTGTTGTGAATTTTGAAGGAAGATTCTAGGTTCAGAATAATTTTTTTAAATGGTTCGTAGGAAGAGACCAACGTAAAAATTCAATTTTTGTTTTTCCCCAATTTCTGCAAAAAATCATAAATTCTAAATCTTTGACTGACTAATCTAATAGAAAAATTGTCGGATTCCATCAATTACACCTACATTGTGAATAAACCCAATAGGTACATACTTAAATATTCAACTTCACTTGTTGAAGGTAACTCCATTTCAAACTAATGGATTGTCAAACACTCAACATTTTGTAGAAACCATCGCTATAGTTGACCGATTTCACTGATAACGACTATGATGACGAATCGATGTAATGTTAGTTCATTCTGCATAGGAAAGCTTTATTTCCACAAGTTTCCTGTTTTACTAATATACTTCAAGTAGCAATGCATAATAACATTCAATATCATGATTATAATTAAACTAATCTGACTCCGTGGATAGGAAATATTACAAATACTCAGTACTTCATATAAGAAGGCTGATGGATATATAAATATTGTTCCTGAATGACCACAAATTTTATGAAACAGTAGTTATTTTTAAGTAATTATCAATTACCTATATATCTACTACTAGAAATTTGGAAACACTAACAAAATGACTTGAAATTAATTAACATCTGAAACTATTCAATTCTGAATGATGAACTGTCAAATTGATGGCTTAAAATATCCTGGGTACTAATCTTCCTGAATAAATTATCAGAATGTTGATGTTATTGGTTTATTATGACCATATAACCAGCAAGAATGCAATAAGATTGAATTTCTGTAACTGTGATCAGCAGTTCACAAGAATAAAATTCGGTTTCAAATATGTTTCAATAGGTGTCATCATTTGAGTGGATGATTATGTAGTTTTCAAATTTGATGTAAGAAATCATAATAATTTAATAGGCATCATATACTTAATATTCCATAAAACTTTGAATTCTCAAAGTTAAAAGGTATATGTTATTAGAAAATGAAATGTAAAAACAATAATTTGACTCTCGATTTGAATGGAATCCATAATATGTTCTAACGGATCTGCCCAATGTGCTTCAAGTTCATGAATAACAACTAATAATTAGGTATCATTTGTGAGTAAGTGAATACTATCTAAATATTTCATTGACCAAGTTCTGTCAAAATTACACACGGGTACTAGATTAGGTGATTAGGGTACTGGATTAGTAATGAGGTGAGTGAGCGAATAAAAGAAATAATTATGAATATAATTACCATAGGTAGCATTTATGTCATGTTTATGTTTATTAGTTAGAAAACACACTGTTTATAACGAACACTTTCATATTTGACATCACGAGTGTACGTTTACCGTTTCCTCTGAGGAAAAGCACAGATACATAATTTATCGACATTTTTTGATGTTGAAGAAATGGCTAGAACTGGTTCTATTTATCCTAATTGATATTACTGAATTTCAAAACAAGTAGTATCCTTATTATTAAAAAGAAATCAATCGCAACTGTGACCTTCCACAGAGCATCAGAAATCCACTAAGTTATTTTTATAATTGGGTGTAAAATAAACTGTTATATTCTTACTGGTTATAACGTATTCAATAAATTTTTTGGGGAAAATGGCCACAGATCTTCAACTTAACAGGTAATATTTAAATGATCGTGACTTCTCTTCAGTTTTGAGTTGAACTCATTTCCAGGAATTTTTATTCTGGAGTTAAGAACTTTCTAACTATATTGTATAACCAAGCAACAACTCAGAATGGTGACATAGCAAACGATATCGTTCAGTCATTCTCATACAAAACCAAATCAGTGTCTTCTCTACCTAATGTCTGATAATCCAGTACTTATTTGCAATTCCATGAATTGTTATACAATGTGACCCCTATGATCACTCTTGTGATAGCTTGAACTTGAATTTCAGTATATTCGTTATGGAGATGCCTATTAAATCAGTGAACATTTGATTCCAGGGGTTTGGGAATTGTTATTTTCGAGATCGAATTGTTGAACTCATGATTATTGACACAAAAATATGAAAAATATTAACACAGAGAGGGTCGCATTCACGAAAGATAATGATTACAGATGTTTCAGGTAATGGTACCGTCAAGGGATGTAAAGATAGCACAGCACTCACCTCAGGTGTGTGAGTAACGAAAGATCAACACATGATTGCAGATTCGCTTGTGAGCGAACCTCTTGTAGATGTGCAGTAGCCACCGTGCTGCTTGTCCGTCAACTGCTAGTCTCACTGCAAAAACAGCAACAGTCTCGAATAGATGCGCGCCCCTCTGCGCAACCCCTCACACCTATTGTTTACTCGGGTTCGATTGGGCCGACTACCGTGCACCTGTCACCTCGGCAGCGACCTCGCCGCGGGCAATTGTTAACACTTGCTGTCACACTGCACTGCACCAGATTACGGACCGATCGCGACGTATGTGTGCGTGTGCACTGCGTGCCAAGATGCGTCTGTCGGGTCCAGTGCTGGCAGCATCTCTCCCCACCAATCCGGAGACCGCCTTTGTCCCTCCTCTCGACCCACGTGTGCAGAACGCCTCCTTTGCGAATTGTTCGTCTGTAGATGAGAGTCAAGAAGGCTTGCGAATTCGCATTGTTGTCGAGAGGCGTGGCGAGCGGTGGGACTCCCACTAGACAGTGACGATAATATGCCTGCTTACATAACAGTCGGAGCGCCTATTAATTTAATTGTCTTTGTATATCATCGGACCCGCTGCCAAAACAACTTTTTTATCGACCCGTACAGAGTTTGTATTGTGTCTATTTGGGCCGGTAATAACTGTGGCCCAGTTTTGAATTCTTTACGAGGGCGATCATCTTCATAATACGTATCTTGCTGTTAATAACTGCTAGGAGGCAATGTCACTCATTGAAAATCTGGTACCTCCGCGTTTGCTCCCTCTGAACAGTATCTAAAATAATGACTTTCATTGTTATTGATATTTCGAAAGAAAATGGATCAGTTTCAACGTGATTTGAAATGAAATGTAGCTTCAGTTATTTCCTCCGTTTTTCTGAAATTTTTTCAAAAAAAAACATTTCAGCAAGTATCTATAATATACAGAGTGGTTCAACGAAGAACGAATACATTCTACAAGGCAGAACAGCCAGGATGATATTTTTCGCAATTGTCCAAAAACCCTCAAGTTAGTGAAAGTTTTAATCTGAAAACTATTTTAAAACTTGCAACTCTTCGAGTGGAGGTATTATCTCCCAAATTCTTCTTATTATTTGAAAAGTTATCCAAATAAATCTATAACTTTTTCAATTCATAAGGCTATGGGGTACCTATAAAATTCCGGATAGGGATTCCGGATTGCTGAGTTATTCAACTAACGGTATCCTGACGACATCTTTCTGAGAAAATTATTCCCGAATAGGTGGCAGAATTTCAAGAAACTGTGGATCAAATCGAAATAAAAAGAGGTTGGATGCAAATGGATGCAAATGGTACTCAATGAAGCTATAGAGGTATATAGCAAATTGCAGTGGATAGATACGTTAGGTACCAGAAAATTTACCACTCCGAAAGCAATGAGTTGTACAAATATAGGTACTCCCCGAATATTCAAAAAGTATCTGTAAGTTTCCTCCGTATCACATTCGTCTATGCAATTTGGTAAAATTATGAGTAGATATGAGACGGAAAATGATAATTTGAATTGAAAGGAATCGCACATTGAAAGATAAACCCTCGTTATTCTTTAGCTCGCTCAAGTTTCTACTTTTGAGGGTTGTCGTTTGTATAGGGAACGACAGCTGGTTGAAGGAACAACAGATTTTTTCAACAATGTAGTCACTCAGCACAATTGTCCTTACAGAGGTGTTATCCACGCAGTACACAAACAAATCCTCAAAAGTTGAACGTGAGTCCTTAGGATTATTTTGGATCACATCAAAATAGAGTATCACACTCCACTCGACTCATGGCTATATAGAATCCATTTACTACTTGGATTTTTCAGGAAGCATATCTTTCAAACGAGTAGATCAATTTTCGAAATAAAATTGTGGGTGACACCTTCCCTCGGGTTTTGTTATGGTTTTCGGGTCAAAACTTATTCCCCCAAATAAACTTGACCTCTATTCAAGGACCTATCACGAATTTCTTAGAAACCAGATAAACTTTCCGATTATTTTCATGAAAACAAACATTTTCACAATTTAAATTTTACAAAAATATAAGCATATATTTCATAATTTTCATAATCAACAGTCACGAAAGGAATGAAAGTACATACATACATGTATCAATTATTGCAGTTTCGACTGCCCAGAAGACCGGCCCACGTAAGGGTCCTCGTAGGACTCTTACATGGCCGAAGACGTGGGCGAAAATGCCCCTGAGTGTCGCGGAAAAAACTGTTTTGGAACCTTATTCGACGTATTATTATTGGTACCTCTTTCGCCAGTGCTTTGATCGTGTATCGTAGATGTATTCAATCACAGACAACACTAATTACTATCTTTGAGTTATACACTATAATTTCATTGATGGATATTTTTTAACATTGTACTTTCAGAACGTTCTTCTGTTATAAACAAGTTTTGAAGTGGGTTATCCAATTAAAATATTCGAAGTATATTTTTTAATATTTTTTGGTTTTGAGGGGAAGCAGTGACTTTATTTGGATTTTTCGGAAATAGCAATTTGAAGACTTTCATATATCCTTAAATTCCTTAAGGTTCCTTGAATTTTATGATAAAAATCCTGTATGTTCCCGATAAGTGATCTAACAACATTCCTTAAGGGATTCAAGCCAAAAATTCATTCGAAAATGACTACATAAATTGATAGATAGGAAAAATAATTACTATACCTAGTACCACATTTTCTCAACTTTTAATTGTTACTCTAGTACTGATCACTGTGTACCTGCAAATGATTATTGTATATATGTGTATGTATATAGGTGTATATGGTACCGTACTAGCGGAACAGAGAGAGAGCAGAAATTCTCAAACCTCTTCCTGTATATATATATATAGGTACACTCTATGACATTTAAAAACATACTAGTTGTATTATTCTTTCCCTTATAACCCCATCCCCCTTTTGTGGGTTAACTGTTATATTTACCATACATTTATTCATTTATACATTTATTGTATCACAAAATCATGTTTATGGAAATATATCGTTATTATTATTATTAATATGTTTTTTCTACATTTTCTCCACAATCTAAAAGTGGAGCAGAAATATTTTTGAAATTCATTTTTGAGAAATAGAATCGTTTTTTCTATTGAATTGAGTGAACATTTTATTTCTGGAATAGAAAACATCGAGAATATTGGATAATTGCGCCGTTTTCTCAAATATTATTTCTTCACAAATAGGAATAAATGATGTCAACTTAACAAGGCCGTTAGGATCTAATAACAATAAATAATGTGTGTAAAATAACTAGCAGCGTGTTGGAAATCATTAAAATGATTGCATAGTTGCAAATAATGAGTATAACCACAACTACAAAAAACATAACCGTTTGTTTCTTTCACATGTAGGAAAAATTATTTAGGAACAATTAGTTTCATAATAATGTTTCCATAGACAGCTCTGAAATATTTTATAACTTAATTCCTAATTTATCTTGTGAAAATACCTTCCTCATAATTTGGGGGATAGCCAATTTGTATACCATGTTTGTTCAAACAATTACCTGATAAATACACTGCAAAATTCCAGAGTCGTCAGACCTAGATCATTTCATTAAAGCTTTTTTCAATAATATACAGTTCGATAGTACAGTCGCTTTACAGATATTAGATTTCATCACATTCTCGACTCGTTGCCTTAGGATCATGATTTCTAATTTTAACGTTATCTGACAGATCACTGTTATAAATGAGAATGGTTATCAAAATGTAAAAATATCGATTGCTTTTGGTGCAAAGGGTCAAAAAATAACATACTTAGGGTACCTTTTTTTAATTTTTGTATCTTTTCGGAACAATGTCGTTTATCAAAGCAGTCATACGATGTTAAAATGTTGAGAATATATTCACTGATTACATTGAAAGGAGTATATTTTTAGGAATTTTTGGAATTAATTGGTCTCTTCCTTTCTTTGGAAGAATCTAACACATTTTTGTACAAAGATGAAGAAGTTGTGGAATCTTGGGTTTTTGTTTACAATATAAAATCTAGCCTTGCAACATGCTTTGAAGAAAATTTTGATGACTCCTTCTCTCAGGATAGTTATATCACAATTATTTCACATTGAAATTGATGACGTAATTAGTTTCTTCTGTTCAAATTCATTTATTTCAACTAGGTTTTTAAGCACTTCAATGTGAATAATGTCTTTTCTGGAGTAAATGTAATCACTGGTAATGGCGTTAGCAGAAAAACAAGAACTTTGTATGGCATACATATTTATAAACTGAAAATTAGGAATAAAACTTTTTCATGATGAACTTTTACCACGTAATAACGGCTACATCCATCAATTCAGATTTAAAAACAGGAAATTCCTTGGAAGTGAAAGTGGCAATTTATTTTGTACTTAAACTGTTGTTACGGGTGATTTTTTAAGAGGTATAGGACTTGAGTTTCACAATAACACAAAAAATTTATGAAATCTTTATTGAAATGGATAGAACGATCGATATAATTTAATATTTGAAAATGATTTCATGCAAGTGTTATCCGCGGCTCCGCTTTAGATGACCCATGCGTAAGGTCCAATTTTGGCACACTCTCTCTGAAATATCGATCGGCATTTCAGGTATAAATGCTTCTACACTGGCTTCCAGAGCGTCAGTCGTTGCTGGTTTATCCCTGTAGACATGAGCCTTAACATGACCCCACAAGAAATAATCCAAAGGTGTTGATTCACACGATCCAGGCGGCCAATTGACGGGCCTCAAACGTAAGATAATCTGTTCACCGAAGGCGGCTCTTACTTGGGCCATTGTTTCGCGTGCAGTGTGACATGTGGCACCGTGGGCCATTGTTTCGCGTGCCGTG
This sequence comes from Leptinotarsa lineolata, assembly GCA_015342045.1. Taxonomy (NCBI): domain Eukaryota; kingdom Metazoa; phylum Arthropoda; class Insecta; order Coleoptera; family Chrysomelidae; genus Leptinotarsa; species Leptinotarsa lineolata. The sequence continues at coordinate 1,042 of WOGR01004867.1, read as the reverse complement.
TGACATGTGGCACCGTCATGTTGAAACTATATGTCAGGAATGTCCAATTCTTCTATTTTGGGCAACAAAAAGGCGACAATCATCACACGGTAACGCTCGCCATTCACAGTAACGTTCCGGCCATTTTCGTCTTTGTAGAAGTACGACCCGATGATGCCACCGACTTCACACCAAACAGTGACTTTTTCGGGAAGCATCGGTATCTCTTGCAATGCTTGTGGATGGTCTTCACTCCAGATGCAGCGATTTTGCTTGTTAACGTATCCATTCAACCCGTAATGAGCCTCATCGCTGAACACAATTTTTTGATAAAAATGTGGATCTTCCTCCAATTTTGCCAGCGCCTATTCACCAAATGTTAGACGTTGTGGGAGGTCGTGTGGCTTCAATTCTATCATCAGCTTTATCTTATGAATCATATGAAGGAACAATTATTCAGGCCAGTCTCAAACTGCCTACACTATAGGTCAATGGACTGACATTTATCAGAAAACAACTACTCCCTTGGCTAATACCACGAAGGGCGTTGGATTATATTCGACAGGTGTCAGGGCAGGAATCTTCAGTGAAATATTTCCTGCATATGCTGCATATTTCCTGCATTGATTATTGATAATTTAGGTATACATACCAGAAAACAAGATCGGATTGAAAGGTATCGGAGGAACACCAACGTTAGAAGTAAAATTATCCAAGAGATAATCACAGCTGATTATACGCGTAAGGAAACTGGAGAGGTAAGAAGACGATGTCGCAACCCATAACGTAGAAGTGTATTCACTGAACCGTCATAACAGATGGTCAAATGCCATCGAAATATGAAATGCAGCAGCCCGAGACTCTATACTCTGTCCAACCAAGCAACGGAATGCTCCAAAACATTATCATGCATAGTGCACGTGATCTCCCAGACAAGGCTGCTTGTACAGAGTCGCACTAAGGATAGACCGAATTGTTTGTTGGATGGATATAGTTTATATGTTTCTTGCCAGAGTTGGGTAACATATAGGTGAGAAGTTCGCCTGTTGATTGCTAATTATAT
>WOGR01004866.1:295-14328 GCA_015342045.1 Leptinotarsa lineolata | reverse complement strand
AACTATTGTTTCAAGAGAAGTTTCATTCGATGGTTGAGGAGTATTTCAATAATTATCTTTTCATTGTATCATCTGTGACTAATTGAGGAACATCAAACGAAATCTTACAAAGTGAGTGATGAACAAGGAAACCATGTCAATTTCCGTTTGAAACAGTTTATCTCGAAAACGGTTCAAAATAGAAATAGTATAATCTGAACGGATTTAATCTAAAATTGAATGTAGAGCTCAAAAATAATGAAATATAAAGGGCGTTCTATTTGAAAAAATGGAGTTCCACTCATTTGTTGACAAAGTGATAGTGAATCATAATATGATATTATATATGGGGTGTTTCAATTGAAAAATCAATGAAGCCGCTACTTTATAGTAAAAGCGACAACGCCGCTCCGTCTAAATTATTACAGACGTATAGGTCATATTGACTTATGCATACTGTGGAATTTTCAGGTTGATCCGTTGAATAGTCTGCCAGAAACGGCTAATTAACGCTCATCATGAAAAGCCCTGTATATAGTAAACAATGGATGAAAAAATACACTGAAACTTATAATATTTTGAAAGTGTTATAAACCTTATCAATTGATACATAAATAAATAACACAAACAGAACGGAACATTTCAGAGAAGCGATGTGTTGAGTGCAGGACTCAGTTGCTTCGCTGTAACGAGAAACTCGTATGTGGAGTAAAAGCAATGTTAAATAATATATTTTTGTGCGTTTTTTGAACTGATCGAAAGACAGTGATTTGATTCTCTCCGGCAAGCCGTTATATAGATTGATATTCAGAGAATTATTTTGAGATTTGGTTAATATATACCTTGGAGTTTTTGATGACTCAGCATACCTAGTATTATCCTCATGTATACCAGACTGAGTTTGTAACTGGTTGACATTTCTGGGTATTTCTAATAAGAAATTGTAGATATGCAATGAAGGTAAAGGCATGATGCCAAACTTCATAAAGTGTGGTGAAAATGCTCTCTATATCAAATTTCAGCTGAAATTCTTACTGCTCTTTTTTGTTTTCGAGAAATGGTTATTGCACGAGTGGCATTACCCCATAAAACTATTCCATAGTTTATCTGCGATTGAAACAGAGAGAAATATGTTATACTCAGAGTATCAGGTTGTAAGTGTTTTTTCAACTACATCAAGAGAAACAGAGTATTTGCTTATTTGTTACAGAGCTGTTCTGTGTGATTCGACCATGTGAGTTTGCCATCAATAACAATTCCGAGTAGCTTCACACTGTGTCCCATTTGTGAAAAAATTATTTTTTTGGATTTTCTTGGGTTTATTTGCAGTGAATCAATTTGTAGCACGTTTTTCAAAGTCATAAGGAGAAAAAGTGAGTTTCATGTGGTTTCTACCGGTACTCATCAAAGTAGTACGTTGGCGAATAGAACGCTTTGATTGGGTAATAGAAAGTTGCATAGGTCATTTATATAAATCACAGTAACACATTGTTTTCTATTTTCTTAATAAAAACTAAATAATTTCAATACCACCCATCTAATACCGTAATAATTAAGTTTCAAAATGAGTATCTCATGAGAGACACAGTCAAAGACCTTCGACAAGTCACAGAGTGTAATATCCGTGAGTACACAGTGTTCCAGGTCCTCAAGTATGCCTTTCAATATATTAAGAATTGCAAGAGTTGTAGAGCGATTATCCCGAAACCCATACTGTGCATTATTCGAAAATTGTTTTTTTTCCCAAAATATTTTACTAGTCAATTTTTCAGAATTATTTCGATGATAGCAAACATAAAATAATGGATATTGGTCTATAATTGTCAATTTCTGTAAAATCTCCGTTTATATGAATTGGAATAACTCTGGAAATTTGAAACCCTCTGAAAAAATGCCTTTACTAAAGATCAAATTGATCATTGATGTTGATAGCACAATAATTAGATCTGATGTTTTTCTTACGATATGGCAATTCAAATCATGTGTATCTACCGACTTGGAATTTTCAAATGCACTAATTGCATCAAGAACCTCATAGCTTGTGACTCCCATTAGGATAAAAGAATTGCATGGCACAGGAAAATGTTTGTATTGGATCAAGTCGTTGAAGAAGGTTTCATGGTTACACATAGTTTATAATTTGACAACTAGCTCTTGATTTGTTATCTGATGTACTGATAATGTCCATATGAATTTTTTTGCTTCTTTCAATTACTTCCTGTATCTTTTCTCAAGTGAATTTTATGCCACCTTATCAGTAGGATTTTTCTTTGTATCATAAAAACATTTTACTATTGAAAGTGTATGATTTGAATCGCTTGAGATTAAATATATTTGGGAGGAAGAGAGACAAATCTCTAACCTTTCTTCGATATGCCAGACTATCAAGGTTGCAAGTGATGTTCGTGTCTCCAATCAGGCGTATGGCTCTTTTCTGGATAAAATCTCACATCTTCAGTGCATGTTGAGAACAATACTCTAAAGAAAATCTGAAGCAGTGTAAAATCAAAACATGAAATTGTCTTCGTTCCATTGTTTCGAAACTAACAAAAATATTGTCACTCTTAGCACAATAACTCACAAACTGATGGGTAAAATATCATGGAATTCAAACAACTTTCTTTTGAAAATTAGTATTATTTTATAAAGTGATGAAAGCAATAATATTAGCGCCATCTATGTATTAGGCACGAGACTTTTCAGCTTATGTAGTGATATGAAACGAATAGTTCATTTGAATATCTTGAATTCCTGAATTCCTTGGTATTGAAACAAATACTTTTTTCATACAAAGATTCTGTAAACATAAGTACGCATAATATTCAAATAAGTTAATGGTTGGTTCATGGTCAGCATCAGTTTTGTATATGAGATATAGATGTTTCAGAATCTATTTTCATCTCAAATTCTGGTATTCTCTCTTCGTGGTTTCTATTCTAGTATAGGTACCATCTACTCACATAAGTGACAGATCTGTTATTTTGATGGCTACTACCATCTCTAGTTGATTCTGACTAGAAAAAGGTCTATGTTTCACTAATTTATGTATGACGCATATTTCAGGTACTTCCTTCCCCTACCGAAAAGGACAACCAATGGAGTGAGAATAACATTTGTGAAAGTAATAGATACAAACAACACTGACTTTTATTCTTGGATGGGGTATTGTTTCAACGTTATGGAAGTCAGGATAAATGAAGATATATGTACCACGGATATTATCGTTAGTGACATGCAGAAGATGAGTTTTACACAATTTGCAAAAATTACTCCAATTCATGTGAAGAAATTTGTTATGATTTTAGAGGTTCGTATGAATGAATAAATAGTTCTTTATTGTAGGTGAATATGTTTTGGAGTGATTAATTCATCCCTTTTCTTGACATGTTTCGCTCTCTGTTTGATATCAATTTCCTGGTTGATCCAAACTGATATGGAAATCAAGGAATATAAGGTCGAATGAACTAGGAAATATACACATATCCCAGAGTGAAAAATGACAGAACACAAAAATATGAAAAATGCAAAATTGCATCAAGAGTTGAATATTTATGATAGATGTACGACTTTCTAGCCTCCAGATTCTAGGAATGACAACGCTACTTCTTGATGTATCAAATATCTGTCTCCATAATCAGATTCATGACACAGGAACACAAAATAGCAATATTTTTCGATTTTAACAAAGCCCATGGTTTTCAGTGTATGGTGATACAATATGAAAAAGTGAACAAAATTTTGTTATCTTTCTCTAATATACTGAGAACAAAAACACATCAGAAACTGATCTACTTTGCCTCCTAAAGACGCCAACTTGGTTCGTGGAACGCGCTCTCAGAAGAGTGTTGGTGTTGGAAACAGTACTTATTTATTCTACATGACCTGATCAGGAACAATAATCAAACTCAACTCCATTCCATCAATAATATAACAAAACATTTCGAATAAAACTTCAACTATTGTTCGGATGTCTATCGCCTTATCAGATCGCTCCGCGTACCGCACTGTCACTTTCACCAGACTGACCTGATAGGCGGTTGGAGAGCGCTTATATTTGGCAATCGAAGGTGGAAAATTGTTCTTTGGAATTCCATCGAAGCGACGATAGAAGTATTCCCGTCACATCTAGAATGGCGACGAACATCTAAGATCCCCGAAACTTCACTAGAGCTGAGTGTGCTCTTAGCCACGTCACTGATGGTTTATGGCTACCAGTGGCGGCCGGCATTACTTCCTTCATGACATGATTGGTAACAATATCAAAAAGAAATAGAAAATTCATTTTGTTGGGAAACTTCAGATTCAACCCAACATGTGATTTGAACATAATTCTGAGTTTTGGAATATTCTTCACGTCAAATGGATACTTACCATGTAACTTAATCATTTAGTTCCATTCTTTTGACTTAACTTAATACTGACTCAACTTTTTGGTGTCCCTCCCTAGATGAAAAAGCCTTTTCGTAACAACCAATTTTCATATTAACATCAATTTACACGAAAGCACTGTACTTTTGTGACAACTACTTTTATATGAACATTGAATTATAGAAAAAATAGTCGTTCCTATTCAGTTTGTACTCCAAACATTCGGTATGCGATTGATTCAGATATCATTCACAGGATTACTACACAATATCGTATATGAGAAAGGTAACATTTCATTAACATGAAATACTGTTATTCTCAATGGCGGACATCGATGTTTCGGAATGGAACACTTGGCTTATTGCCTCTCCAGCACCAATCTGAAAAACATCACAAAATAGAACACCTAATTCGTTCAGGAAATTATCACTCTATACCACGAATGAGTTTAATCTACTCATCATTCTATCTCTCATTTGATCAAGTCCCAGCCATAGGAATCTAGTTCAAATTGAAAAGAGTATATTTTCAGGAGAAATTAATTTTTGAGAGAGAAAATGTTTTGACATCCTACTCCATTTTGATACAAAAAATGTGGAAATCTTCCAAAGAAAAAATTGAGTAATTGGTTCGCAAATAAACTCTCTGAAATAAAAAGTCATCACAGTAATACTGTGACAAACATTCACTCAAAACTCTTATCGTTTTTCTGCATCTCCTTTATGTTTTCAAAAACTCATAAAGCTGATCATCTGTCGTTTTCAGAAAGTCTACAGCAGTAGAATAAAAGAGTTCCATTTCGTGAATTGCCCTCCATTTGCATATAGGATATTAAATTTGCTCAAATCACTTGTGAAGATAAAGCTTGCTTCTAGGGTAAGTACAGATTACATGAATAAAATTGATCAATATATACTAAATATGGAATATTAGTTTTATTCAAACACTGATGTGGAATCAACAAATATTTTTTTAGCTACCTCAAGTTCTAGTTGTTGAAGTAAGAGAATGATTCAATTGGAATCTAAGATGGAGAAGTATAATGCCAAAATGTTGACCTCAACATCAATATTTGATATGAATAGAACGAATCAGAAAAAGATGTTGAATCAGAGAAATATTGTAGAAAGCTCCAGTTGGCAATAACTGTTTTTCTATATAAGCCAAAGAATTGAGGAGTCGAGTCAATCGTAAATCAATAATCAAAAGTTTTGGAGTTGCATTTATAGAAATGCTAGAAGGAAATTCAGAAAGTGATGACATTATCTACCATATCATTTGGATTTCGGGAAAAAAAGCTTTCGATTCCACTTCTCATTATCAATACAAAAACCATTTTTTTTCAAATCACACCCCTTTCGATTCAATTATTTGGATCTTTCTTACAGATCAAAAACTTTTATCGATGTCGTACTATTTGAACATGAGTTTGTGATTTATTTCTGAAATGTTGATTACTATTTTTCAGTTATTTTTCCATAAAGACTGTTCCATTATCAGGAGAATCATACCGGTTGAATTGCTACCTAAGGATTTTGGTGGTTTGGAACTTTCGCTTTCTGAATTGAATGGTGGGTACGGAAATGAAAACTTGATATTTGAATCATATCATTCCCTATTCTTCATGATTTTAAAGAGTTTTTCATACCTTCATTTCTGTGATAGGAATTACAAAAAAAATATAAACATTTGGAAGAACATTAATGTATGTAAAATTCATCCTATTCAGAAGTACTCGTTTCCAAATTTTCCGCCAGCGTCAATTCAAAACAGGTGGAAAATGCATGAAGTTAGATATAAGCTACAACAAAAAAAATATGTTTATTGTGGATTAGTGAAATCAAGTGGGTTAACTGAATAACATTTTTGCAGATCTACTCACACTTGTCTGTCGAGTTTTAGTTCTATTTCTTTGTACAGACTCAGTGGAGATAAAATGATATCGTTGCTTTTCATTCGATCTGATACATTCAAAGACATTCGAAACAGTCACCTATTCAAGAACAGTTTTATTTCATATATTTAATATTGGCCGGTGGTCATAACTCAGATTCGATATTCAATATTTTCTCGCTTCATTTGACGTGTTTTCATCTTTTCTAATGAGAACTTTGCGTCCTCAAGTGAGGTTCTATTCTATCAGGAAGTACATCAGATAGTTCTGTATCTGTATCCGTAGAGTAGGAAAGGTAAGTGTAGGCCTACATCACTTAGGCCACATGTGACCCATTGACATCGTCCCAAGGACTTGTCCTCCTAGGCCATTGTCCATCCTCTCTTTTCCAGGAAGGTAGGCAGGTCACTAGGAGACATCTCCTCAATATCGGCAGATGTAGGCCAAAACTCGCCGAACACACACTCTCTTATTGACGATAACTCCGAACAAATCAATTTCAGAACATCAAATACTTATTATGTATTCTAAAATTCTTGATTCGTCATATTATATATAAAGTGTAACAAATGTACCCATTTTTATATTCGGGTTCTCTTCTTACTAATCAAGAGCTACAACAGTCATAGCTGATTCATCGAGTTTTCTGTAAAATCAATCACTTCGAAAATTCCTGGAAAAAATTACTACAATTATCATTCAGAAGGAAATTATTATGAGTATGGATAGCCATTACAGCCATCGTATATACAGTGTGAAAATATAAAAGAACTGACCGATACCTGATGAAAATCTATTGTGAATCTATGAAAAAATTCTTCGAAGTGAAATTTTCACTTGAAAGCATACAAAACGCGTTTCGCTCTACGATGGCGTCTTCGGGCGTCACAAGACTGTTTGAACAAATTCTATTTTTTTTGAAGACAAAGCACAAGCACTATTGCTCCAAGAATGAATTCTATAAATGAAGTGTGCATTTATCTGTGCATTGAGCCCGCATATATTTGGTATGTCTCAAAGTACAGTAAATATGAAAACTACTCTCTTGGTAGATTGAAATTTAGACAATTTTAATTGCAAATACAATATTCAAATCAATCAATAATTGATTCAAATTCCATCCTTATGATTATTGATGAGTTGAAACACTTGCTTCGAAAATGAATTCTATAAATGAAGTGTTCTTTTATCTGTGCATTGGATCCGTGTATATTTGGTCTATCCCAAGGATCAGTGAACGTAGAGTATACTCTCTAGGTGAAATAAAGTTGACACAATTTTCATCGCATATAATATTTTCAAATTAATTGATGAATTATTTCAATTTTATTCTGATGAAAAATGATGAACTGAAAAGCTTGCTTGAAGAATAAATTTTATAACTATAGTGTGCATTTATTTGTGTATTAGGCCCGCGTTTATTTGGTCTCTCTCAAGGGTCAGTAAATGTAACATCTACTCTCTTGGTTGATTGAAATTTACACAATTTCCATAGCATAATATTTTGAATTCATCAATAATCAATTTCTATTTCATTACAATAAAAATGCACTAAAACACCTGTTTGGAGAATAAATTTCATGAAGACAGACAAACTTGTAGGTATTTCAAAGTCAGTCGATATCGAGTAGCGCACGAATGTTTTTTTTTATTTTTCAATAACAGGAACATGAAATATTATTCATTATTCAATTTGGAATAAATTTTGAAACATTCATTATTGATATTCATAATTCATGATCTTCAGTGAGATATTGCAATAACTAGCTGAGATTTTCGAGTTTACTAGCATATTGAAGCCACATTGAAGTCCAACAATTATTATAGGGTCACAAAATATTATTATTGATGTTTCACATCTGCCAGGCGTCCTGTGACGCCTGGCAGATGTGACACCTTTTTCGTATGAGATGGAAAATAATTAGAAAATGATTCACATTTTTTTAAATTCTTTCCCAAGCGTAGGATATTATTATAATAAAGACTTGGGAAAAACTATCAAATCATACGGACTGTACTTGCTCACACTGTATTCCTACTACTCACATTTTCAGAATTATGGAAGAAGAAATTGATAGAATTTGGAAATCGATTCGACTCCCTATCACAAATGAAAACCAATGAAAAACAGAGACCATCACCTCTTGACAACGACGAAATCCTTGGTTTCCATGGCAGCTTTAGAAAACTGGAAATGGACTGATTATCAGTCATTCATGAGGATGTGCTTTTTGAGTTAGGGTTTTTTTTTATTGTGTTCGTTTGATCTATGGATATTTTTGATTCATTTTAATATGAAATTGAATAAGTATTTCAAAATCGTATCAATGTTTTATATGTACTGTCCCATTATTTGTGTTGAATGATCTAAAAATAAACCAACTCTGGTAACTCATCTTTCTCATCCTAAGAATTCCAAAGACTATAATTGAATTGAACTGACTGATATTTGATGAAAATCCATATTTGAACTCAATAATACAATAATACAGTTTATTGTATGATTTTCACTATAGTGAAAATAACACAATAAACTGTATTATTGTATTTGAGTTCCAAAGACTAGATTGACTTACCAAAAAATCATTATCGAAATGAATAAGTCCAGAGAATTTTCTCCTAATGCCTAATGGGGAAAAATATCTCGATTCATTTCCATTGTATTCCTTCTTAAAAAAATAACTTTGATTTATGATACCATTTCTCAATACAACTCTCAGATCTGTCTATTAGATACATCAAAAACTTGATGGAGAATAAGTGTATGAAGGAAAATGAACATGAAATCATGCAGTTAATGAAAATAAAATTGTTTTTCCATACAAAATAATGGAAATCTTCCAAAGAAAAAAAGCAATAAACTCTATAAAAAGATGTGTAGGTCATACGAAAAAGTGATTTTCAGACATACTGGGGAAAAAACCTTTCAAAACAACTACTTCCATAAAAATATTAAATTATATCAAAGGAAATATTGTTCCGTGAAAACTACTTTTATATCAACATTGAATTTGAAAAAAGTTTGTTCAATTTAGTTCGAACTCCAAAAATTCATTATGGAATTGAATCAGATATCATTCACAGGATTGCTACACAATAGAGTATCAGAATGTTTCAAAAGTTTCCTCCGTTCCAATGTGTTTTTTATCTTCGTATCATCTTACTTAATATGTATTCCAATGTATCGTGTAATATACTGATCGATAGAGAATTTTGTACTCTCTACATTGATGCTGTTCATTTTCTGGTGACAGCTTCCACGCGATTTTGATGGTTTAAAATATATTGGAAATGACAATACAAACTGAGTAGAAAAAGTGTTTTTGTATAATTCAGTGTCTATATAAAAGTATTTGTTTCGAAAGAAGTAGCTGTTTCAGAAAGGCATTTTTTCCATTTTGTGTCTGAAAGTTACTTTTTTGAATTATCTCCACATCTATGTTCATAGTTTTTTTTTAATGATTGCTTCCTTCCTTTTTTTGGGAGATTTCCACATTTTTGTATAAAGATGGAGTAGAAGGAAGCCAATAAGTTTCTTCTCCAAAAATTATTCAATCCTAAAAATATAACCCCTCCAATTCAAACAATAAGACAAGTAGACAATAGACAATGAGCAATAGACAAAATATACAATAGACAAAAGACAATTGCAATAGACAATGGACCATTAATAAAGAACAATAGACAATAGACGATAGAGGATAGATGATAGACAATAAACGATAGACGATAGACAGTAGACAATGAACAATGAACAATGCACAATCGACAATAGACAATAGACAACAGACAGTAAAGAATAAACAATAAAGAATAGACAATGAAGAATAGACAATAGACAATGGAGAATGAACAATGGAGACAGTAGACAATATACAATAGACAATTGACAATAGACAATAGACAATAGACAATATACAATAGACAATAGACAATAAACAATAGACAATAGACAATAGACAATAGACATTAGACAATAGACAATAGATGAACAATAAGCTCGAGAAGTGGATTACCCATGATTTGAACGATCGACAAATTTGTCTAATTTGTAAGTCTTTTCTTCTTTGATTCTACGCAACCAAAACGCTCCTATTTTGGTTCGGATCGTCACATGTGATGAAAAGCGGATCATCTGCGGCAACAGGAGATGTTAAGGAGACCCAGGCACTTTCCATAGGTGAAAACTCACCAAAAAAACCCCATGGTAACTGTATTATGATCAGCGGTTGGTGTGATCTACTAAGAAGAATTTTCCGCAACCGGCCTCAACTACCACAGCAGCTATTGTGAGGAAATTGACGAAATCAAACGAATTGACCGTCGAAGTTCTGTCTCAACCACCATACTCCTTAGACTTCTCGCCAACCGACTACCATCTTTTCAAGCACTTTAATAACTTTCTCACCGGTAGAACCTTCGGCAATCACGACCAGGCAAAAATGGCCTTCGTCGACTTCATTTAATCCCGAGCACACAACTGCTATGCTGACGAAATTATTCGACTTGTATTTTATTGGCAAAAATGGAGTCCAGTTCGATTGAAATGAATAAGCTTGAAGTAGACATAAAAACGGACAATCTAAAAATTTCACTTACATGGAACATTGTCATCCTCAATGGCGGACATCAGATGTTTTGGGATAAGATACTTGCCTTATTGTCTCTTCAGCACCAAACTGAATAACATAACAAAATGAAGCATTCAATCCATTCATGGAATTACGACTTTAAGTCACGAATAAGTTAAATCTTCCCATGCCATCGATGACAGGATGTTATGTACATTCGCCCATTTGATTCAATCCCAGCCATAGGAATTTTGTTTCAATTGAAAAGAGTATATTTTTAGGAGACATTCATTATCGGGAAGGAAAAGTTTCAGAATTCCACTTCTCCATTTCTATACAATCTTTCGAGTTTCGTTGGTGGGGTGGAGAATTTTTTTTTAGAATAAAATGAGAAAAAAATGCTCAAATGATGAATATTTTTGCGGCATATAATATTGGAAGTGATTCAATCAGTAAGAAACGCCGAAAAAGACCAGATCGACTAATTTTAGTTTTGTAACAAAAAAACCAATTTATACGTACCTACAAATAAATTGGGTAAGATTTTGACTCACAGTTACAACCATGAATGTTTATCATCTTCCATAATGACTGAATATAGATGTCTACCTTCAGAGATGTATTTTTACTCACTAATGCCGCAATGTATTATTCAGTATTTTATATTAGCATTTCTTGCAGTCTCAATGCATTCATTATAATCTTAATGAGGTTCATTTTAGGTTATTTTGCTGAATTCTATGAAATCCGTATAGAAAAATGTCGTCTCTTCGAAAATTGTTTACAATATAGTTTAAAAGAATCACATTGAATGAGATATTTGACTCGAATTAGTTGAAATGTATATAATGTCAATGAAATTACGAAGGAGAATTACAAAAATTAGCAAGGATGCTAATTTGTGAAAAAATAATCATTATTATTTGAGATGAAAATGAATTATTAATTTTTTATACGATTAGTGAAATGTATAATGAGTGAATAATACGAAAAAAATTGAAAATAGATTTTGAACCGAGTTACTTAATGAAATTTTTATTATCAAAATTCACAATTGTGTTCGACTGATAATTATCCTATTCCTTCCTGATATTTGATATTATTCATAGGTCAACACTGATCCCTTCCTCTTTCCTCCTTCCAGTTTCAGTTCAGTGCATCGTATACTATTTTCTATTTCGATGAGAAGCACCTTCTTCGAACTTACGCTTGAACCAGTGTCACTCACTATACTTCAGCTTCGTATAACTTGATGTTTTGTAGATGATCCTGCTATTCCTGCTAGTTCTCCTTGTTCTTCATTTTGTACCCGCTATTCTGGACTTTTACCAGCTTCTTACTTTCATCAGTAGAGGATTCACTGCAATCACTTGGACAAGTGTTGAAATAACTGGGTTTGAATTCTTGTTCCATTTTTTTACTTTTCACTTTTTCGTATTTATCATCATTCATCTCGATTATTGTATATTATGGACATCTCTCTTTATTATTCAACAAATCATCGATTTATTTCCATTTTCGGTAACTTTAAATCAACTTCTTTACAAATTGGCATTGCTTGAGATGTTGCTATTCGTACTTACTAATTTTTTTATGTCATTTTTGCTATTTCTAACTCAACTGGCAAGGTCTGGTAATAGATCACGAATACTTCATTTCAGAGAGCTCGACCAATTGTCTTGAAGTGAAAGCTTCAGAGAATTATAGACAAATGTTCTCTTTTCGTAGATGTAGAATCTTGGTTTTGAAAATAACATTTTTCGAGAACCCAGTTCATCATTGACATTCATGGATTGAGTATGCTTTCGATACCGTCGGTGATGTATCCGTAAAAAATATTTCATCGCCTCTACTTGCTTATATACCCAACTTCAAGCACAATTGAGTCAGAAAATGCTTTCTGGCTCTAGCCTACCACCAATAATGAGACATTGAGTGGATTGAAGCAACACTTTGTGGTGTTGCTTCAATCCATTTAATCCATGCATTTGGACTCTGAAGAGGAACTCAGAACAGAAAACTCTTTTGGCGAGCCGCTTTTGGGATTCACGCATATCAATGGAATTTATCAATCGCATGAATCTTTCTTTCTTGAGTATTTCTCACATTAGTAACTCCGCAGCAAATTTATACACAAATTATCTAAATGAACAATTCCTTCATTACTATAAGAATGAGAATGGATGCGTATTCACCCCTTCCCCTGATAACTATGTGAATGGCTACATTCGAATGGAATGTAGGAGTACAGATTTTGAAATGAGCACATCCTTGACATTTTGATCGAACTTGGCTTATGACCTTAGACTTGGCTCTCCTGGGCTCTTCCAATGCGACGATTGGACTTTGGTTTCTGTATCATTACCATATTCATCATCATTCATGACTTTTCTATATCGTCATTGAAGTCATTCAATATTTCTTGAGTGATGCTCGAGCGACGTGTTTTTTCGTTTCACAATTCAGCCATTTTGAAACGAATTTTGCTTCCACAAGCTTCATCTTTATATAGTTACTTTTTTCAAATTAATTGCTTCCTTCCTTCCTTCAGAAGATTCACGGAAGTGGAAAGCCAAAACCTTTCCTTTCAATAAAAATCCCTCCTGAAAGTATTCAAGTAACATTCAAGTACGCACCTCAGCAACTTTTGATGCTTCAAAAACTCAGCTCAGACCTTCTTTGGAGTATTATTTTCATGTAAGCATGGAGCTTCGCCGCTAAGCATACCCTGAAGCTGCTGAATACCTGAGAAAGTTTTTTCAAATGGATTCAGTCTCCAGCAATTCCAATCCAATGTGAATCACTAGTTTCGCACATGCATCGCTCTAAGAGCACTTCAAGGTTTATCGTGTAATGCTTGTGTTTGTCCTGAAAAAAAACCTGCAAGATTTTAAAGCTTTCTCAAGCGTTTTGATGGTATGAATATGTCCCTACTACTTAAATAGTAAGTAGACTGCAGTATCCAGTTTCTCATGACACGATCATTTCATTCATTTCGCTTTTGAATCTCATGATTCATGAAGTAAGAGAAATTCCGATAGATTTCAATTATTACTTCTACTGATAATATAAACGTGAAAGTTTGTGAGGATGCATAAATGTAGGTATGTGTGAAATGAAAATTTTCTATGTTTTTTACCACTTTTATTCATAACTAAAGTTACTGCAGTTTCGTCCTATAAGGACATTTCCAAACTTTTACATTACATATTGAAAATGTC
>WOGR01004865.1:0-14328 GCA_015342045.1 Leptinotarsa lineolata | reverse complement strand
ATTTATATATATATAAAAATAAAATATATATATAAATTGAAGATGAAAATGAAATGAGAAATAAAACATCACTTTATAGAAAATGAATATGAGGTTAACAGAAACTCGCGATCTTCCATGAAAACTATACGTTAAGACGTCTCGCAAAAATCAAGCAGTGGGAAAACCAAAAATGTTCAACTCACATAGAATATGAAAAATAATATTTTTCTAGAACATTTCAGCATGATAAATCTTCACAATATTGGACCATTCAGTTCCCAAGGATTTTCGAAATACCTGATAATTCAATGGTAAGAACGGTAAAATTTGTTGAAATCGGCTCGTTATCATGCTAACTTGGTTAGATTGTTTGGTAGTTTCTGTTGTTACATAAATTCCATTGTCATATTTAGTAAATTTTATGAAACATGCGCTCTTTTCTTGAAGTTAGAAAAACATTCGTTTTTCTAACTTCAATTATTGAGTTGAGGATTTATAGATCTCTTGTGCTCAGTGGAATCTTTCAGCAAGTGTAAATTTTTTACGTTTTCTCGAAATAAAACTTGAAACTATGAATGAGTAGTATTTTTCGGGAATTTGAGGTGAGCTTGTAACATGTTACCAAAAACTGCAGAGTTTATGTTCATATATTCTTTTCAAATCGAATGAGAATATTCTTTCAATAGTCAAATCGATTTTCATAGAATTATCATTTTGTGACAGAAGAATGGATTCTGTTGACAAAAAGTACAAGATTCTCAGATACTATATCCGCAAAGTGAATATATCTAAATTTCATTCAATGTGCTAATCCTCAATCCCCACCTAATTTAACAATTAGTGCAAAACAGTTTTTTCTTGTTCTTCCCTTCCATTATTCCCCTCCGATAAAGATATTATAAAGGATTAGCATATCTGAGATCAAGATAAATATTGTGTCATTATTTGTTCATGATATAGTTACAATCAAACCGACATCAATTTAATAGATTACATTCTCTCCAGTACATTCTAAAATCAACTGACCGTGGAGAGTCACGAATATTAACTGGTCATTGAGATGGTTTGTAATTATTCTTTTAGATAAGTGATCAGTTCATGCATTGAATAACTCTTTCATCTTTTCCTTCAACCCAATTTAAACAGTTTTTTCAAAGAGAATGAGTTGAATAAGTGAATGTATTTTAACGGTCTTTTCCAATTTCTTTGCGGATTGATTACAATCTTACTTTCCATTCACGTTCAGAGAAATTGAGCAATTTCATGTGTTCAGAAAGAAATGAAGATCACAAAAAAACTGCAATTTTTCTAACATTCGCCTGTCTCATTCATAATCAAGAATAGTCATATCTTTATATAAATATATGTCACACATAAAGTTCGCGACATATGGAAGTTTTTTATTAATAAATATAATGAAAATTCGGCTTCACAGTTAGTTTGTGCTTGAAAAATAAGTTAAAAACAGCCTCTTTCCTTTTGTCATGTGCTATTCTGAACTTGTGAAATTTAACATTATTTTCGGAAATACTCAAAAAATAATGTTTTTTTTTTTAATTTCGAAAAACGCAAAAAAAGTTGCCAGTTTCCAATTTCATACCCTTGCTCGAAATTTGGACTCCCTACTGTCACTTCGAGTTTTTTCCAATTTTTTTAATTTTCCAGATGTTACGCTTCATAGATTCGATAGAAATGTGATATAAATTTCATAAATTTGATGAATACAGAGCTTCAATGTTATATTTTGCCTATAAAATATCCGCATTGGTCTGTTACCAGAAAAAGAAATAAATACACCTTCAGAAATTAGTCTTTGTTGTTGCAAAATTTATCTAGTTTTTCCATTTGATTGTTAAACTGATTCGGATTTTCAATGTATGGACATTAATATGTCAGTAATCGAATAAACGGATTTCTCTTCATCTTCATTACACTTTCATTCATTTTTTCAGCAGTTTTTTATCCCATCAGCTGCAAATCAGTTTGAAATATTTTGATGCAGTTCACACCCAACAGTGTGACTGTTGGATGTAAACTGTTAGATGTAGTTATCGAGCAAATAATAACGCTTCTTGAGTTGATTCCATGAATCTCATATTCTTCATTTCCACCATTAGATGTCTAAATAATATTGCACCAAAATAACTCAAAGCAAATTCACAACAAAACGTCATAGCATTCATTGATTTATCTCAATAATCTTATGAAGGACTCGAATTCATCATTCAGTATGCCGTCTTTCTCGTTCTATACAAATTAAAGTACTTTCATTCTCAGACTTTGTGGCATTTTTAATAGATAGAAGATTTATGTTAGCACTCCCGAATGGTATTCTCTGAATAGTCTTTGTTTGCCAATGTTTTGTGTCTATACACTTTTTGTTTTAGATAACCCTATGGAGAAAAGTCTATAGGAGATGAGTTCGGTGATCTTGGTGACCAATAATATTCCCAATCTCGTATATTGTCCTATCACATTGCTCCTAACATCTGACTGAGACACTGTTTCACTTCTACCGTTTAGTGGATTGGTGCCCTGTCAAGCTGATACCACAAATTTCGCCTAACACTCAGAGGCAGATCATCCAAAACATCAGACAACTGATTCATAATGGAATTTCTATACATGTCTGTGTTCAAATTTTCTCTAAAATATATGGTCCAATTATTTGCACCATATTTTTTTAGAGAGACACAATTGTCTCGAATGAATATTGGTCACGTCATTCTATTACAAAATTTGGATTATTGTTGGATCACCAGCGACAATTTTGGGAACTTACTGTTCCGTTCCATATGAAAGTTGCCTCGTCTGTCCATAAAATCCTGTAGGGAAATGCGATATAATTTTCTCTCACCTGAGAACCAAAATGAAAATCCTACTAGAATATCGAAATCTCTTTCTTCAAGAGTGTGTATGACCTTTGGCTAATAGGGATGGAATTTATTTTTGTGCAAAATTCTTCTCACAGTTTCTCCTCCAACCCCTTTATCTTCACTCATTAGTGAATATTAGTTTTTCCGTTTGCAACAACGCTCAAACAAACATTGAGTTGTTCGTTTTTATTATAATTCATTGTATTATGTATTGTCTTGATTGTCCACAGAGCCAGTTTCTTTGAATGTATTCAATGTCCTTCTCACGATACTGTGAAGTAAATATTTCTTCCTGGATGCCGGTGACTGAAAATACAAGCAACATCTTGATATGGCACACTCTCACTACATGAAAGAACGATTTTCACTTTGTCTTGTGGATAACATTGTACATAAAACTCATTTGTGAATTATAAATGCACGAAAATCTGTACATAAAACAACTCGATTCATAAAACGTAATAATTTGACATTACCCCAAACTGAAAATTTGTTTTAAAAGCCTACTGAGGAAAAATTTTATTTTGATTTGATCAATACCCACTATTTTCTTCCCGACATGTTGCATTAGTCTTGTAATGCAATGAAGTGACAGTAGAGTCCAAATTTCGAGCAAGGATATAAAATTGGGAACTGAGCAACTTTTTTCTTTGACATTTTTTGGAATTCACAAAAAAACTGATTTTTTGAGGATTGAACATCGAACTATAGACAGACATGTATACAAGATACTCCACCGAAACTTGATGAACATTATTACATATTCAATTATCACATCAATGAAAACTTTTTACTAACACTAGTTTAAAAATCCGCAACACGTGTTTTATTATACGACAGCTTTTTCAGGCATGTCCATACTAACGGTATTCGTATATAAATCAACAATTTGAATAATATGACCATCTATCCTGACCAAAAGTAATTTTTTGTGAAGGAAAATCAGTTTCTATCGTCCTTCTTTGGGTATTTCCACCTTTTAAAATCTGAGAAACATGAAAATTGTAAAGGAGAACTTGTCGTATTCAATATGTCTTGTTCCAAGACTGGCAGACTTCGAAGTTTCGGTTGAGGATGATAGTTTTCCAAGTGAGTGAAATATTAATATCGAATTTTTATATTTTAATATTCATATGGAAGTAATTGCATTGAAAGTACTTTTTCTTGGATGATTCTTACAGTTTGTATCTGAAAGTAACTTTCATGCATGATCTAAACATCTTTGTGAGAAATTTATTTCAAACTAAAATGCTTTCTTCCTTCCTTCAGAAGTTTCCAACAACTTTTTGTATGGAAAAGTGAAAGCCATAAAAGTTTTTTCCCACTCTGTATATTATCATGAACAACAAACTCTTGTTAAAAACCGTCAATCAATCATTCATAACGAATAACCACTGTGGGTAGTAACCGTTGTTTTCATTTCATTTTTCACATTTCCCTACGTTCACAAAAAATATTATTCATCAAAACACCAACATCAGCTCAATGAGTCTTCACTCATTTCGAATCTCTATTGAAAGCATTCAACTGAAATGCCAGGGAAACGTTAACGCTGCAAAAACTGGCATTTCAAATAAATGCGTCTTAAACGACAAACAATTTATAAACGAGTAGTTCTTGTTCGTCTAAACAATGCATAGAATTGGGATAACGTTGCTTAGTTGGTTTTGGAACAAAAAGGTTTTCATGAGTTGCTCGGTTGCCACAACAAATTGCTCTCAGATTTGTTTCGCAAGCAATTGAGATAAAACACAAGGAACATTTTTCATTGGATTACAAAAGGAAAAAGAACTGTTTGTGCTCTCTCCTGTTGTGGATCTGTAGTCAAAAGTGAAATAATTCAAAATTTTCAATTTTTTCATGCAGAACTTGATTTTGAATGTGTTTTAGGAATCACGAACTGATCTACACAATTATAGTCATTTTTGAAGTTTAAAAAAGACTCTATAAGTGAAAAAAAGAGTTGTAGAAGGATTTCAATGTAAATTTTCGGTTTTTACAAAATATAAATTGTCAATATTGAAAAAGTATCTTCAGTGAAGTGAGTTGACCAAAAGTTATAACATTTTTTATAGAGCTCAAGAACTCACAAACATCGTTGTGTATTTTTTTGTCAAACTTTTATTCGATTCACAATGTATGTATATGTGTATATGTTTACATATGTATGTACCGGGTGATTCTCTAAGGTGGCTCATCCTTATAACATTTTTTATTATTGGAGATGAAAAAACAAAATCTGGGAGTTGCGTATTATAATTCAATTTACATTTTTTGACATATTTACTTGCTTTGCCATACTTCCGGTTTGACCGGAAATAACCCCAACTTTCGATTTTTAAATAAGACATCCTATATATTTTTACTTATTTCGATCCGGAATGACATTCTGAATCCAAAAGTGTTTCACTTGTCGGTATTTGACAGATAAAATCATTTTTATTTCAATTTTTATTTTTTGATCTAGAATGCTATGGATCGGGTAAATCGCTTCATTCTTGATCAAGTAACATGGAGAAACTACAACTATGAGGCTTATGACTTCACAGTCGTTGAAAGAATTATTTCACAGTCACAATTATGAATTTTTTCAGTTAACATGATTTTTTCAAATGGAAAGTGGGTGGCTCGTCGACTTTTTGTGGAAGATCATTTGCGTACAAATAATTTGATGCAACACACTTCCACTTTATTTCCTCTATTTTTTTGGATAATTGCAAGAAAGTCGCAAAATGATCCATTAAAGTTATGAATTTAAAAATGGTCTCCTCCTTGATCACGGCAAAGTTCAACTTTTTCAATTGTTGCGCGCATCACATTGGTTAGCTGTTCCTCAGTGATATTTTGGAATAACACCCTTACTTCATGCTCTAGTTCTTAACGAATAACTGATATTGTATTGTAAACCTGATTTTCAATTGTTCCCCAGAGAAAAAATTTAGCGCAGTGAGATCTGGTGATCTAGAATATGAAAGAGAAACAATACATTTATGTAAAAATATGACAACTCAAGAATATACCTCGCAGGCCACGGAATAGGTCAATAAGTGCCAATCCACTTTTCTGGGAAGGTGTCATTCAGATGTTCTCTTACGACTTGAAGATTGTGAGGTGGCGCTTCAGCTTGTTGAAAGTAAATATCAACTTGCTCAGCCATTGGCAAATCTTCAATGAAATCATTGATTTGATTTCTAAGGAACTGTAAATATTTTTCCGCAGTCAGTTGTACGTCGAAAATTATTTGCCCCGAAAGTTTTTCTCCTTGATGCAAATACTACCCATATAGTGTAGTATTTGCATCAAGTTGTTTTAGGGCTTTTTTGCAGACATCGTATGGATCTTGTCAGATGGGGCGCGGAAGACCTCAACTATTCTACTGGCTATCTTATTCGGGTCCATAGTTGAGTTGTTTGAGTGCTGTCCTCTGCTGGCTTCACCTAGTCTACGCAGTAGACCCCATGCCTTTCGGCTAGAACTAAAGGAATCGAGGTGTTCTACAGTTGATTTCCAATTATTCAATCAGCCCGGGATGTATTCCTTTCGGAAACCACGGGGTATATGCTTTTTGGCTATAGTGAGTACCACAAACAATCGGGATTCAGAAAAAGGTATAGTTGCGTAACAGCGCATCAAGTATCGGCCAATTCCATCATATAGATGTTTTGGACAACATCTTAGGGGCAACTTATAAAAATAAAATGAGCATAGTAATTCTACTTGATTATTCGAAGTCATTTGATTTTATCTGTCTTTCTGTTTGTCCGTTAATCAGCTGTCGCTCCCCTACGAACGACAACTCTCAGAAGTTGAGAAACTTGTGCGAGCTAAGGACTAACGAAGTCTTACCTTTCAACGTGTGATTCCCAACACTGTTGCAGAATCACCCCAGCTTCAACCAGAAAAGTTTTCTCGAGAAAAGTATCTGGTCGAGGCCGGAATCGAACCCACGACCTTTCGATCGTGAGTCGGGTGCACTATCACCGCGCCAATTACACTTAATAGATCACTATATTCTTTAATCGATGTTACATTACTTTAGATTCAGCAATCCAGCAAGCTTCCTTATGGCTTCGTATCTGAACAATAGAACAAAAATATTAAAAACCAATGATGAGAAATCCACTCCCATGAAAATGCGTTGTGGAGTACCCCAAGGTAGTATTCTTGGCCCTCTATTATCCACACTATATACTTCTAATTTTATGAACGTTTTGAAATACTGTTACTACCATTTTCACGCTGATGATACCCAGATATATTTTTTATAAAAGTTTTTGGATCTGGCAATAGTCATAAATTGTATTAACACCAATCTTGTTTCCTTACAAAAATTATCAAACGATCATGCTCTGAAAATCAATCCAAAAAATCTGTGGCAATGATATTTGGCAGAGAAAATATATCACATTCATTTAATAATCAAGTCGTCTTGAAAATAGGTGATACGGACATACCTATCGAATCTTCACATAAAAATTGGGAACTGACTATAGACACATATCTAATCGTTTCAGGAAACATATTACGAATAAATTGAGAAATGCATATTTATCTCCTAAGCTCATTTATACGTAAAGACAATTTTTGTCAATGGAAGTAAAAAAATTCTCTATGACTCTTTGGTATTTTCACATTTCAACCACTGCAATGTAATATACAGTCCTTGCTTGAATAGAGTAGATGCCTGTCGAATACAGAAAGTGCAGAATTCATGTGTTCAACTTGTATATGGTATACATGAATTCAGTCGAATATCTACATCAGAAAAGCTTATACAATTGAAGTGGCTCAATATGTAAGACAGGTGACGTCATCATATGACGTGTATGTTTCACAACATATTTAAATCAAGCACACCACCGTGTCTCATAAGAAATTGAAGTACAGAATAGACGTTCATAATCTGAACATTCGCCGTCAAACACTTTTTCCTTTTCCTAGACTCACAAAAGGAATATACAGACGTCATTTCTCTTATAATGTCGCAATTTGTTTCAACAATATTTTTAAACTGAACAGTACATTTTTAGAAATATCGCCACCACCATCTCGTTTTAAATTCAAACGAAATTTATTTGATGCTCAGTGAAGTCACGACTAGATTACGAGTAATGCTATCTCTCTTTCTTCCTTTTTTTTCTTCCTCCTTCTCTTCTTTTCCTTCTATTTTTATCGCTCCTTGCAAAACATTTCAAACGTTGACATCGAATTAGTCCACGCTGTAAAATCATTTTTCTTCGTCTCTTCAGGCCGTGATGGAAGAACAGAAGCACTCTCTGCTGCTATCTGAATCAATGTGCCCTTTTCTCATTATTGTTTTCATACCCCGATATGTGTGTGTCGTAAAAATTTTCTTTTTTTTTGTTACTTATATCTTCATGATACGACATATTTTAACTGTAATATGTGATGGGAAATAAAACTATTATTATTATCATTATATCCCCACGGGCTATGATGGCTATTGAAGTCTCCGGTGTATATTGTAGGTAGGTTGTCTGAGATTTCAATTACATTTGGCGGCCACTCAACCATAGGGGGTTTGTAAATATTCACAATGTTCAGACCATTTACTTCTGTTATGATCCTAAACAAATCAACCTCACAGCTCCAGTCCTTCATCTTAGCATCTTGGATCCCATTGCGCACATACGTTGCTGTCCCATAAACATCGTTGTAAGTAGCTCCAATAATGCGGTATCCTGAAACCTCACCTCGTTTAGAAAGATCTAATTATGTAGCTGCATGTGTTTCTTGAATGGCTGTGACGTCAATCTTATTTTCGGTCATCAATTTTGAGGGAGTTTCTGATTTTGACCTGCTAATTCCCTCTATATTTAATTGGCATATGCGAAAGGTTGGTCCAATATGCCCCCTCAATTGATGCTGAATGGCACCCTTGCAATTCTCCATAATATCTGAGTTTTCCATATCCTGAAATCCTAATCGTTTTGCTAGCCAAGAGAGCGTAATAGCTAGTTTGGCATCCAATTGTGATAGATCTTTAGCGTTACCCAGGGTCCACCACGAGGAGGCGATCTATCATTGCAATGCATATTAGCTGAGTGGTACAATATAGTGGACTGCCCAGGAAAACGAGCTAGTTCTTTATGCACCCTCATAATATGGATACATTCTCTCACTCATATACTTGAACTTCACATTCGACGTTATGTTTTACGTGTTGTATACTCTCATCGCAAAACATCATGGGATTTTGATTTATTTATAAAGGAGTTTTGTTAGACTATTTTTGTACTTTTGTAGACTTTTTGATTGTAGCAATTTTTCAATTATTATTTCATACGGATCGTTTGAGTAAAGAAGTTTCGAATAAACGTGAATTTCAAGTACTTGAGTGTGAATAATTCAGTTTCTTTTCAATAACTCATCAATTTATTACTCAACACAATTTATATGTTATAACAGTTTGTCTCAGAAATGTATCTGGGTGGATAAACAAGTATACGATATACTTGAGTTGATCTTGGCATAAGTAATTCTGAAAAAATTAGATGTTTTTATGAGTTGGGTAAAAATCTCGACGAGCTTTCATATCACATGACTTGTGAAATGTAGGGGAACGCGGGGTAATGAGAGCGCTCGGGCAATGGGAGCTATGGTGATTGAACGAAATGCAGGCACATTTGCACGATCGTAAGCACTCGGCTGCTTCCGTCAACTATCTGCAAACTTCGCCTGACGCGCTCGAACCACAGAATAATATAACTAATTATTCTGTGCTCGAACCGTTAGTGCCATTCGTTTAGTCACTAGGAACGCTTGCATGTTTTTCGCTCTACGCTTACAAGAAATTGCCGATTGCCAGCATCAAGGTAAGAATGAAATTATATTCTTTTTATATTGTATTTATACTTCTTATATCCCTAGATTCGTTCACTAACAAGTCCAATTAGTTAAATTGTGATTGAGAATAGAATAACATATTTATGTTATTACTTTTCAAAATGTTGGTCAGCGGCTAATGGCAGCCTATCTAATAACCCGACACAGCTCCCAGATGTGGTACCAATGCAGAAGTTGCGGAAACTGGGCTTTCAAACAGTGTTCTGGCAGTGATAATCCAGATTTTCATATTTGTGCATTTTGTTTGGATACGTTAAGTTTAAATTTTTTGTTTTCCAATAATAATTTCATATTTTATCTCCATTTTGTTCGAATTTGTTTTCATTTTGATTTGAGTTACTGATAGTTTCATTGTGTTGATGATTATAATAAATAAGGTATCATTTATAGTACGTTTTGTTGATTTTTTTTCTTTACTAATTTCCCGTATAAGCGTTAAATAGGCTCTCATTAGCCGCATTTGTCGGGAGCGACTGACTTTTTTTGTAAAACTGTGATTGTACCTTATCTACATGTCTGTAGTTGTCCATAACTATGATTAAAGTGTTCTCTCATAACAAGGGTAGGATTTTATAATAAAAAATACAAGAATTTCGACTAACGAGGTTTTTATTCAAACTTCCCCTTAGTAGGCTCCCATTGCTCTGTTCTCCCCTACCAAATTGATATGTCAATTGAAAATTCATTTCCTTCTTTTGAGAGCATGTAAATGAAGGCTTGTTATTGGAAATGTTACTATGATATTGAATTTTTGAAGTATAGCATATTTGTCTATTGCAAATTGTCTGTCATTTATTCGAGAGCATTCCATATGAGAGAAAAAATTTTTTTTTCTGCTGAAAATTTTACAATAGAACAGGATAAGTTTTGACGAAGGAGAGTACAGTACAGAACAGGTTTTGATTGATTAGAATCCAATCATTTGAAATATTTCCAACCACTTCTGGTTATATTGAAAGTCACCTATAATTTTTTCATTTCAAATAAGACAACCCTATATTTCAAGAATCTTCTCTATTGCTAAACATTTATCTCCCTCATATATTGGAGAAATTCATATTGTTTTTGATAAGCAAACAGATGAATATGTGAATGAAGAAAGCTCAAGAGTTTCGAGAAATCTGTTCATCTCCATGCATTGATGTTGCTTTGTTAAATTATTATTCACAATGTCGAATTCTTCACACAATTTTTTCAGTGAAGATTATTCATTACAGGAAGTCATCTGAAAAAAGTCATAACTACATTTTTTCAAATCGTAGCTCAATTTTTTTCATTCGACATGATTCTCGAAGAACTTCGATGATATTTTGAATGATACAATTATAGTCAAAATAATAATAATTCATATCCATCATGTTGACATTGCGGCTTCTGACACTAGATACATCTGGGCATCTGAGATCCTCATGCATTTTCTGTCATGTTCGGCATAGACAACCTCAGCCTTCACCCATTGACACAACTTAGCATTACGAAAGTTATGTGTCAACGAATTTCTTTCTTCGCATAGCTATTCACAAAATCAATAACTTGTTTGTGTTGGAACTATCTTTGAAATGTAAGTTCATTTCATTTTTATCCATATAGTACGTGGGCATACTTGAAGACTGGCTTTAAATCAAATTGTCTAAATGAACAACTCATTCAGGTCAGTCTCAACTGACCCGCGCGGTAGGTTTATGGACTGACACCTATCAGAAAACAACTATTCCCCCGGTTCATACCACGAAGGGCGTTGGATTATATCCAACAGGTTTGAGTACAGGATACCTACTACACTGAAGTTATTCCTGCATATGCAGCATATGCACCAATGCATCACCACCTGTGGTGAATTACTTATTTCTGCCTTTTCTGAATAAAACATATGTTCATTCAAACCTCAAAAAATAAAACGTTCTGCTATATAACAGTTCAGGTGTCATTCAGACGCTGTACCGTAAATCGCACATATCTCGTGACGTCACATTAGCATTTGACAAACAAGCGATTCCAAAGTTGTATATTTTGATAAAGACATTGATTTGAAATTTCACCGTTTCATTCTGGATGACAAGCACTATTAAAATATATTTAAAAAACACACCAAATTCCATCTGATTTAACGATCTTATTTTCGGATCTCAAATCATTGTACTTCTCAGATCCTGCCCAATTAGATCACACCAAGTATTACCCTGTGAAATTTCTCCTAAATAGCTGAAGAGTTATATCGTCATGACACGGAATATATTGAACTTTGTGTTTGGACTGTATTCAAGTAACATTTCTACGATGATTTACGGTACTCCTGGGAATATATAAAGTACCATTGATACGAAGGGTGTACAAGATTAATAATTCACTCTTGAATAATACCTCTACCCCTGTCAGAGTTGTATAATGAACGAACAACTTATTTCTCCGGATAATTTAGTGAAAAGATAAACCAATTATAAAGTAAACTGAATACACCAAATTTTCATTAACAAAGTAAAGAATCTCTGAATTTAAGTTATTATAAGGAAACTGTTCAGTAACCTGTTACATTAGATTTTTCAGTGCATTCTGCACTCAATTCGATGAATGATAAACTGAAATATCGAAATGTATGTATGTTAACACGCATGAGAGAAAACTTATGTTTTTACAACAGATATTGATAAATGTAAAACCAGATAAAAATAGTTCAAAATCGATAATGTATGTATATATCTCCTTTTTCACTCTCAACAAATGAGTGAACTCGCTTCAAAAAACACAGTTGTTCTAAATAGATGAAGAAGCAAGAGGAGCAATCAAATCATATAAAGGAACAAATTGTTCAGGCTAGTCTCAAACTCCCTACACTGTAGATTAATGAACTGACACCTATCAGAAAACAACTACTCCCCTGGATGATACCACGAAGGGGGTGTCAGTGCAGGAATCTTCACTGAAGTATTTCCTGCATATGCTGTTGGCGATACCACTGCCAGAATCGATTTTCAATTATTGAACGGGCACACTTGCAGACCGGTTTCAGGCTATTTGGCCTCTCGTCAGTGCAAAGTAGTGACCATCATCAACATAGAGTCGATGATATTCCATAATTAAAATTCGAATTCCTTGCAGTATATCATTCCTCGAAATGAGCTGAAGCGAACAACAAATAACATGTTTGTCACTGCCCCACCTGGTGAACGAGGTACTAATCAACCACATATCCAAAATTCGCCTAATTTCTCCTATAAGGAAAGAAAACTCTTCACGTTCAGTCAGTGGGCATACTTGAAGACTGGCTATAAATCAAATCATATAAAGGAACAATTTGTTCAGTCAGTGGGCATACTTGAAGACTGGCTATAAATCAAATCATATAAAGGAACAATTTGTTCAAGCCAGTTTTAAACTTCCCACACTGTAGTTCAATAGAGTTGACGATGCTTGTTGAAATATCCTTGTAGAACTGTTGTTAAGATTCATTTGTAAAACACACCTTCAAGTGTACATGAAAGACTTTTCAACTAGTCACCAAAGACATCCAAGGTTCAAGTGCAGTATACATTTCTCTGGTCCAGTATTGATTTTGTGCATCTCGTTTTCATGAAAGGACTACCATGGAGTACAAGGATGAATATAGTAGCCAAAAAGTGATCCGCAACTAACCTACTGGCGTTCAAATCTATACTAGATCATCTCCCAGGAGTACAAGGGTGAATAAAGTAGCCCAAAAGTGATCCGCTACTGGTCTACTGGCCTTCAAATCCATAATAGATCGTCTCCCAGAAATCATTGGGTAAATATAGAAGCCCAAATCATTATCACAACACAGAACCCACGTCAGTGACAAGACCAGGTAGACCATCAGTTTAGGTGAATCATTTGTATAAATTCATCAATATTTTTTTTTAACATTGAACGTTCATTTTCATTTCATACCATATACATCTGGTTAGTGTTTTATTGTTTCTCTCAACAAAGAAGGAAGTTACTGTTATCTTTTTAAAGGGAAGTATGAATTTTTATCCTTTTCTATAAACAAAAAATTCTGGTGTCCAGCCAATATAAATTTCAAGACCTTCGCCTGACACCTAACATGATCTGAAATTGGCAAGTCAGTTCAAATAACAACAATCCAGTCTCCACTGCATTAGCCTGGCCAATCTGAAGTAACAACTTCGTTACACATTGAAGCCTCCAAGAAATCAATGTGCAACATATTCCGTTGAATTTGTGATCATTATGCTATCAATAATAATTGATCATTTAGTCAACTGAACGAAATTGAGACTCATTATTACAATAATACAGTTTATTGTGTGATATTTACTATGAAGTGGATAAAGTCCATAGTGAAAATCATACAATAAACGTATTATTGTAATAATGAGTTTTAACATGGATTTTCATCAAGTATCGGCCAGTTCTATTCGATTAAACAAAATTGCACGCATTTTCTTATTTTCTATTCTGATATCTTCAGTACTCTTTCGTTTTATTGTTTTCATCATGACTGTTGATTTTCAGTGACTATTTTCCACCGAAGATTAAGTTGATCGGGCACAGTACCCGAAGGACCTTATCTGGGGTTCATTTCATCATGGCTTGCCAGGATGGTATCTTCAATCGCTGTCACCTG
>WOGR01004864.1:0-14329 GCA_015342045.1 Leptinotarsa lineolata | reverse complement strand
GATCCTGTCCTCGCTACTCGGGAAAAGTACTTTATAAGACAGTTCGTAGTTGACAGTTGGAGGCATAAAGTCAGAGGTCATTCCCACTTCTTGTGTCAGCCAGCAGTCCAGTGAACTCTGTATTAGACTGCTTTGTGCAACCGGCGATGTGCACAAGTCTGTATGCAATTCATCTAGCCTCTCTCTCCAGAATGATAATACTCATGAACGCACTTTTTGACGTTGGTTTAAGAAATTTCGTTCCGGAGATTTTAGCCTCGAAGGAAAGCCTCGAAATATTCGACCTACAGTAGTCCAGGACAAGGATTTGTGGACCCTGGTGCAGACTGACCCACCACAAATAGTGCGTGGGATGGCGGAAGAACTGAGCGTCAGCTCCTAAATGATTTTCGAAACCTGACAATTTCTGTCAGGTTTCGAAGTCTTTTCTTTTTTGCCTTTACGCATCGAAATCGATCCTTTTTTGGATCCAATCGTCACGTGTGATGAAAAGTCTATCCTCTACCTCTACCACAACATGAGACGTTCAGGATAATAGTTAGACATCGATGAGCCACCCAGGCACTTCCCCAAGACAAAGATCTACCAAGAAAGACCATGGTTACTGTGTCCCAAAACATCACAGCAGAGTCTTATTGTGAGGAAATTGACTAAATGTATACTCCGGGATTACATACAACAACAGTAGGTACCTAACTCAATTAGTCCGTAGTGAAAGCGATACCAGGTAGAATTTGTAAGCAATACTCTCAGTTCTTGGAAAACAGTTTTATTTTTGAAAAGTACTCAACTTATTGGTATTACGTAAAAATGTTTAACAATGGTGAGTTGTCGACCTTTTGTTGATCGTTCAGTAGGGAACCCGAACGCTTCTACTATATACCTAAAGTGGGTCGAAAGGATCCACACCCCAAATCGGTACAACCAATTAGCCTTACATCCTTCCTGTTGAAAAGACTTGAGATGATACTGGACGGAAACATCAGGAAGGTTGCTTTATATGTAGCCCCCTGAATAACCACCAGTATGTATATCAAACCGGCAAATCGACAGATTCAACATTAAACAACCTTGTAGAGAAAATTTCTCAATCCCTTGATAACTAGGAGATTGCAGTTGCTGCATTTCTCGATATAGAACGAGCAATTGACGATGAACTACCTAAATCTATAGGATCAGCCCTGGCTGAAAAAGCCATAGAATCGACTATAACTGGATGGATCTATGTCATGCTGGTAAACAGAACTGCAACTATGACTCTTCAAGACGAGGCTATTAGGTTCAGGGTCACCAAGGGCTGCCCTCAAGATGCGGTACTATCTCCCCTTCTGTGGTCGCTCCTATTGGATATTGGATAGTCTACTTGATGCCCTCGTTGGAAGAGAAATAGATCTTCAAGCTTATGAAGATGATCTCGTCATCTTGGGAAGAATAGCTTATAATATCCTCCAGAGTACGATGGACGTAGTTCACAGTTGGTGCGAGAGGGAGCAGATGTCTGTCAATCTCAGCAAAACTGTGATAATCCCCTTCACCAGGAGGAGAAAATTAAAAGATTTAACGCCACTTCTGCTCAATGGTGAGGGCATTCCATTTGAAACGAAGGTGAAATATCTTGGCATTGTCCTTGATAAAAACTAACCTGGAACGTTTCACAAAAATTCAGACTTTCCCTATGGACATGTCGAAAGATTTGGGGTGAAACTTGAGGTTTGGGTCCCAAACAAATCCATTGGATATATGTGATGATTGTCAGACCAATGATTACTTATGGAGCAATTGCCTGGTGGCCAAAAGCTTTACAGAAAACGGCTCAGGCGAAGCCCTCTGGTATACAGAGACAGGCTTGTCTGTCTTTCTGTGGTGCCATCAGTTTCACATCGTCAGCGGGCATGGAGAATCTTCTAGAACTCCCTCCTCTCCACATTTTTCTGCAGAGAGAGGCTAGATGGACTGCATACATCGCCAATTGCACAAAGCAATTTAATGAAGAGCTCACTAGACTGCTGGCTGACACCAGAAGTCACAACATTATGGGAATAACCTCTGACCTTATGCCTCCAACTGTCAACTACGAATTGCCTTATAAAGTACTTTTCCCGAGTAGAGAGGACTGGATCCTCTAGAAGAAGGAAATATTGATAGCAGATAGTTGTTGGTTCACAGAAGGATTCAAAACACCTTCAGGATCTGGTGCAGGTGTTTTCAGTTTCAGACCCAGGACAGAGATATCAACCTGCCTAGGGATCTATGCGACTGTATTCCAAGCGAAAATCTTTACTATTGAATTGTGTGCGGAGAGATTGGTAGAATCCAACCTCACAAACAGGTCAATGAAAATTTCCTCGGGCAGTTAAGCGGCGTTGGAAGCTTTTGGCTCCTACCGAGCAACGTCTGAATCAACACATTGTTTCGTCTGGATTCCTGGCCATACTGGCCTGGATGGCAACGATGCTGCTGATTCCCTTGCAAAGGAGGGTGCTGGAAGTAGCTTCATCGTAGCAGAACCTGTCATTGGCATTACTTCAGGCTCTGCCAAACAAACATTGAACACCTGTGTGGCAGAAAGTTTCAAAGACTTCGGGCCAACTCTTCCAGGATTGGCTCACTCCAAGGTGTTCATTTACCCTTCGAAGCTTGAAACCAAAAAGTTGTTGGACTATAGTAGGGATGAACTACGATATCTAACAGGCCTCCTTACAGGTCACTGTCGTCTGAATCATCATATGCAGAGACTCGGACTGTCAGAAGACAGTTCGAGCATGATGAAACAGTATATACTTTGTGTCTGCCCCTCCGTGGGCCGAATCAGATTTTCAGAGTTTAATAGAACTACACTCTTGCCATCTGACCTGAAAGATCACTCACCATACAAAGTAATCGGCTTCGTCAAGATGCTGGGTTTATTTGGTCGAGTTTGAATAGGTGTGAGCCACAATAAACCCTTTTGAGTTGTGGTGGAGGGTCGAATAGATCCACTCACTTCTGATCTAACCTAACCTAACCATGTTTTGTTGTCCTCCAATAAATTTAGCGGCTCAAAGTATTTCTTTGAAAAGATTTCAAAGAAACAAAGTCCTCATGAACAAATCATGAATTCTTAATGTATTAATTTAATCAATATAAATTTCGGTATGATTTCCATACATTTCGACTACAAGAAAACAAATTTTAATTTTCGTCACTAAACAATTCTGAAGCCCCTAGTTCAAAGATTTCAATATCTAACCAAGTCCTCCATTCTGGATTGACTATATATAGCACCACGTGGTAGGATCAATATCTGCAACATCAAACACAATAAAGCGCCAAATATCCCACTCCGTATTTACCTTATTCCGACGGTGTGAACCGTCAATCAGAATCCTGCTCACAATAGATATGACGCATTGATTTATTGTGCCATAAATTTTATTAAATCTATGTTATCGTAAACAACGAGGAAATGAGCAATCGTGCTTGATACTTACTAGACAGCCAATGAAGCCCGAAACATTCATCTCTTTGTTCTGCTACACCGCAACTCTTACGGGAGATGTAATTAGAGCTAACGAAGTGAACGAATCTCTGACAATGACAGAACGTTCGCAGCTGTACGAAATGAATTCAATTGTGAGGAATTTCTAATGAAGGACCAATTTCAGAACAGTTTGAGGAAGGTCTTTCATTATCTGTATTAGAAATTCTATGAAACATGAGGCATAGACTGATTTAAGCGTTTTGATATGTGTGGAAAAATTTCCATTTGCTAATATTAGTTATTGAATATAAATCGCCTCAACTGTGTAAATTTTTCATAGATACGTTTTTGTTGATCACTTCAATAAAATATCTATTGAAACAAAGGCAGTTCACAGATAAAAGGAAGGAAAGATTGTCCTCTCTCGCCCAGATAAGACATTTTATTTTATCTACACTCTAACGTATTGAAATATTATAAATGCGAAACCCACTCACTCATTCATCTCTGTTTATCCGTACTGGTGAGTCCTAGGAAGCTAAAATTTGGTGAAGTCTGTCAAATCTAGGATGAGGCTCGGGAATTCTATCTCTTCCTCTTTTTCTTTCTCTCGCTCTCATTGTCTTCTAACGAACACACATCTAGAGGGCGGGATCATAACGGAATTCGAAAAGCTCTTCCTACATTTGACAAGCTATATGTAGGTGCTTCTTAATTCTTAGATGTGCACTAAAACAGGATTTTAAAATATTCTAACTGGGGCGCCAGCCGCGAAGAAAAAGGCGCATTCATAAAATAAAGTTACCTCTTCATGACTGTTTCCCCACCAGTATATTTTCGGAGGCTGACATTTCATATGTAGCTTCGTTTTATGTTGGGGCTGTGCAATTAAAATTGATTTTTAAATATTCCAACTGGGCGCCAGCCGCGGGGATTCACAGAAAAAAAATTATTAGAATTAGAAATATCTGGACAGTATAAGAAAAGAAAAGTCCATATCATGTTCTATGAGGCACAAACTTCAATTTGTTAACGAGAGTCAATGAACATGATTGATGCGGCAGTCTCATGATGCAATATTGATGGATTTGGCTGAATTTTGTAACATTCTTTCAGATATATTTTCGTCGGATCATTTCAACTAGATATCCATTAAAATAAAAGCAGTTCATTCGTAAAAAGAAGGAGGGAATATTTCTCACTTAATATGGCTTACGTGATTGATAATACTGACTCACTTCCTTTGGTCAAGGATACACAGGAATTTATCTGTTATAAAATAGCGAACGAGAGTAGACGTGTCAAGCACGTTCAATGAATTATGTCATAGTAGTGATCCATCGGAAATGAGATACACAAAGTGTAACTAGTGAAGGAGAAATGCTCTGTAACGTAATGAAAATAATTTTTCAGAAGCATATCCTATAAAAATGGGTCCATATAACGAAGATATCTGCAACTTCCCTCTAGAGTCATCAGAGTCATTGCCAGTGAACCGAAAAATTTGAAATTCCATTGTAGTTTTCAGACCCCTATATATGTGAGCTATATTATAAAATCATCTTCAAGAGGAAGTTCAATCTTCCCCTTGAAGAAGATCCCCTGGTGATTGAAACACGTGTCGAGGTATTGAAAATAACGGTTTGGTGTTGGGATAAAACTCCAGTAATATTTATTACTACAACAAAGGTTCCAAACAGTACATCACATGTGTCTAACAGATCATCAAATATAGCTTTGTATTGAACAGTGAGTCATATTTGAGAGGTTGTTCTTATGAGAAAAATACAGAGTCGGTGAAGGAATAGGACCCAATTTCCAATGAGTAAATCAAAGTATATTTTCTCATTCTCTAAGCTCAAAGATCAATATTGAATGAAACTATAAAATAATGCGCACAATTCTGACAGTGCAAATTGGAGTAATTTCTGACACAGAAAAAGCAGACCGTTCAGAAATCGTTAATAACGAAGGCAGATGCAGTTCCAAGCCAAAATGCTTTGATTGAGAATACTCAGTCTATAACTCTCTATAACTATGCTTGTTCTAAGCATCAAGAGTGAACGTATTCAGAATTCTTCATCGACACAAATTCTATCCATGTAGTGACAGAAGCGACAGAAGAAATCAATTTGGTGATATCCTCTCTGAGTCAACTGCTTTGTTATACAACACATGTACCTTCCATCTGAATGGGCAAGCAAATCGTCAAAATTTCCAACACAATACGATCAAATCGCATTATGCTAATCGCATTATGGCAGTGCTAAATAGATGCTCGATAATAACTTTCCAAGTCAATCGATTGGAAGGGGGAGTTCTATAGAATGACCACCCAGATCTTCCGATTTCACTGCACTGGACTTTTCCATCGAGGTAATCGAAATCAAAAGCCTAAAAGGCGCTGCCAACAGCATTGGTGTTTGGTTGGAACACATAATCAACAATATAACATGAAAAATGTCACAGGCAAGAATACACAATTGAAAAACTTCTCAAGTAAGGTGTTACTCAACTTTTATTTCTATTTGAATCTTTCGACATACAGGTTGTTACGGGAAGGAAGTTGCTGACAGAAGGTTGAATTTCATGTATGAATGTGCCCCCGAAAACTGGAGTTGACGTTTGGTTGTATAGCATTTCAGTTTGACTCCTACCTAATCGTCTTTGTCGAAGTGTCCACTATGAATACATATATTTCTTGAATACGATTTTTAATTTATAGCTATTTTTAAATTTCAGAGAGAGCTGTCCATGAACATATTTTCTGACATATTATTACTATTCAATATGAAGAGTGGATTCTCGGAAGTCAAGGAGTGTTACAAAAACAAACAGATATTCAAATGTTCATGAATACCATTTCTAACAGCAATAATAACTTTTTCTCTTAGAGTTTTATAAACGAACTACTGAACCTCGATGTCGCTCAATCTGTGGTCTTTCCGAAAGCAATTAATGAAATGAATTATCAAAACCGATTCATTTATTCATGTTTTCGTCATTCTTCAATATTTTTACCCTTTAAAAAAACGTGGAGTATTTGGAATGTTCCGGAACGAATGTAATCGTAGCCGATATTTATTTATGACGCTTTCGAAAGATCTAAGCAGATCTACATTATTCAGGAAATTTCCACTTGGAAGTTTGAATCCGAATTCTGAGCAGTTTGGGATTATTAAAAATACTCTGTCAACTATCACACTGTGGCCTATTCGCAAGAAAGTTGACTAATGTGAAAAATAGTCTAATGAACAGTCCGCTAGATTTCGTACAAGCTCAATTTACAGTTTTTGTTTCGTAAATCATCATAGTACTTACTTGAAGCCTCAAATCCAGGGATGAAATCGGGACAAGATTGATTGGCAACTGTTCCAGCCGGTGTTTCTGGCCAACACGACCAGCCATCGAAGTAGACTGGACACGTTATCGCTGGAAAAAAAACAGGTTGCATGAATTTTCAGATTATTCAACATTTCGTTTCGATGCTGAGGAATTCAGACCTGTTCCTCTAAGATATTGACGTGCTAAATCCAGAAATAAAGAGGATAACAATGAATGCTCTTGTTGAGAGTTTCTCAGTACAAGGTAGGATACTAAGCTAACCTTTGAATGTCACCGTTCAATATCTGGCCACGAATGAATTCAGGCATTGCTCTTCCATCCTAAAGAATTTTCTGTCTTGAAATTCATTTCTTACGTTGGTTTCAATGTCAGTGGTTGAGTGTTAACATGAAAGTTAACAAACTTTGATTCATCAGCACTAGTTTTTACAAACGAACAATGATTAAAGAGAATTGAAGGGCTATTGAAGCTCCATGTGCCAAATTGTATCTGTGTTATTGATGACTTGTTTATTATGGGGAAATTCATGATCACTTCAATGAGATGAATGAAATTACTTCTTTTCTAATTTCCACTAGGTATTTTATTCTTACGACCGTTTTCAGGTTCTGCCACATCATCAAGTGAAAACTAACATTTTTAAGTGTGAATACCGGGTTATATGGGGTTACAGGTAGGCTGGAAAGCAACTCGATTTATGTAGGTCTCCACTCTTGAATTTATAAGTTTGGCAACCCCGGTAATCTCTACAATCTCCGGTGTTGTATTTCAGAGTTGATACTTTCATTCAATAACTACATCGCTCTCCAGCCTACCTGTAACCCCATATAACCCAGTGTTCAGAATTCAAAATGTTAATTTTTACTTGATGATGGGTTAGAACCCGAAACTGGTCGTAAGAATGAAATATCTAGTGGAAATTAGACAAAACGTGTTATCATTTATCTCAATAAAGTGCCAGATTTTCATATATGAGACGTTCTTTCATAGTTTTCATATCCTGAAGACACTCTCCACCTCGTTCTTCACCCTTATTGCCGAGAAAGTGGTTCAAGTGTCTATGCACTTCCATACTCTTATTCAAAAACGAGAGTTTTGAAGTTTGTGGGTATGTTGTTCACAAGTTCTTGATATTCATCAGCTTTCTTGTTATCCAACAAATTTTACACAACCAAGTCGAACAAATGCAGTGGTTGATTGCAGTACATTCATCGACTTGGCGAAATTGGGGTTTGAGGGCCATCAAAATGCCAGCCATCAATTATTTGTTACTGAATCCATAAGAGTTCCTTTGTATTAAAAATACGACCATCCATATGTAAGGGCATCAACAAGCTGTTTCATTAACCCTAGTTTGATATGTATTTTTTTTTCAGGAAATGAGATGTTTCTGAATTATATTCTTTTTGCCAACTGTCATGTTTTTCCTCACTGGCCGGTTTTTATCCCATTGATTTTATTTCGAGCTCTGCTATCACAAATACACCAGAAACATGAGTACTTTGCTATTATACTCTGATGGAATCTATTCTTTGTCAAGCAGCTGTCGCCCCCTACAAAGATAATCCTACGAAGTCAAAACTTGATTTTAACAGGTGTAACTTTTCAGTGTGCAATTTCTAGCACGAGTTAGACAATACGCAATTAAAATCGATCGCTTGGCTATATGACTCAAACCACCATTTCACATATGATCACTTATGGAGCAATTTTCTGGTGGCCGAAAGCTTTATAGAAAACGGCTTAGGCGAAGCTCTCTGGTTTACAGAAACAGGCTCGTCTGGCTATCTGTGGTGCCATCAGTTCCACATCGTCAGCAGCCATGGAGATCCTCCTAGAATTACCTCCTCTCCACATTTTTCTGAAGAGAGGGGCTAGATGAAGTGCATAGACTTGTGCACATCGCCAACTTCTCAAAGCAATCTAATGCAGAGTTCACTAGACTGCTGGCTGACACTAGAAGTGACAGCATTCTGGGAATGACCTCTGACTTTATGCCTCCAACTGTTAACTACGAACTGCCTCATGAAGTACTTTTCCCGAGTAGAGAGGACTGGATCCTCCGGAAGAAGGAAACATTAAGAGCAGATAGAGATGGATCAGAAACACCTTCTGGCTCTGGTGCAGGTGTTTTCAGTTGCAGACCCAGGACAGAGATATCAACCTGCCTTGGGACCTATGCGATTGTATTCCAAGCGGAAATCTTTGCTATTGAATTGTGTGCGGAGAGATTGGCAGAATCCAACCTCACACACAAGCCAATGTTTTCAGACAGTCAAACGGCGTTAGAAGCTCTTGGCTCCTACAGACCAACATCTAAATTGGTAGCAAATTGCCAAAAGTGACTCTCCTCAATTGGAAGACTTCAATAAATTGTCTCTGGTCTGGATTCCTGATCACACTAGCCAGGAAGGCAACCAGTCTGCTGACTCCCTCGCAAAGGAGAGTGCTGCAAGTTGCTTCATCGGACCAGAACCTGTCATTGGTATCGTTTCAGGCTTTGCCAAACAAACATTGAACACCTGGATGGCAAGAAGTTTCATAGACTTCTGGCAAACTATTCCAGGATTGGCTCACTCCAAAGCGTTCATTCACCCTTGGATGCTTGAATACGAACAGTTGCTGGACTCGAGTAGAGATGAACTACGATATCTAACAGGCCTCCTTACAGGTCACGTTCGTCTGACTCGGACTGTCGGATGACAGTGTGTGTCGCCTCTGTTTGGAATATGATGAAATAGCAGAGCATATACTTTGTGCCTGCCCCGCTGTGGACCGAATAAACTTTTCAGAGTTTGGTAGAACCACACTCTTACCATCTGACTCGAAAGATCACTCACCATACAAAGTTATCGATTTCGTCAAGAAGCTGGGTTTATTTGGTCGAGTTTGAATAGGTGTGAGCCACAATCAACGCTAGTGGGTTGCGGTGGAGGGTCGAATAGGGACATTCATTTCTGACCTAACCTAACCTGGTGATCAATTGTATGAGTAAAACGAATCATTCACACCGATGCAATTGGGAACTGTCCTACTTTATATATCTTACTTGTTGGCCAAGAAAAGAATCAAGCATTTTGAGGGCAACACAAAATCTCCTCTGAGTTCATTGAAGGTGATTTTTTCCAAGACAAATGCAATGGTCTCATACCCTTCATTTATATCCGTTAAATCAATAGGAATTGATTCATACTTATTGCCATTTGGTCACTTTATGGTCCATAGAAGATTCCAAGAGTAGTCATGGAGAAAAGGTCCATCACACCACAACACAACGCCTGATCTTTCGAAGGTTCTGCTAGTGACACTCTTGGTCTCGAAGTCATACATTCTTTCGGCACAGATAGACACACCTCTATGATAAGATGACGTTTATGAACCTTCTCACCTCGGCAGGGCAGAATTTGACAGCGAAACAAATTTGTTGCACCGCTCAATTTTGCCCAATAACGGTAATGGAGAAATATTCAAACTTTGAATTAATCCATCAGTAGTATAAACCGTGTAGGTAGGCCGTCACATAATTTATCCACTCTTAGTTGCAGACCTCTCAGTTCTGTACAAATATTTCTCTACGAAATGTTCCTTCTGAATCGTACCGTATATAAACCAACTTCTCGCGATAATTTCACTTCACAGAATGTTCCTTGTTTCGTTTGAACTTCTCGTTCACCGTTCAATTCGTTCAATTCACTTCCAATTTCGACAAGCACAAAAAAGTTAATTCACACCCTGAATGGAAGCAGACGGTAAAGCAAATGAATAAATAGGATTTGAAAGCTTTCCACTAAAATGCTCGAAACTCGGATGAATATTAGGCTGAAACGTCTCCCACTAGAGGCCAACAAACTAATGGAGTGAAAGAAAAGCAAAATTTGTTTTTATGAGAGCCCGAATTGTGAGCATTTCATTTCAATGTATGAATGTTTGGGAGGCTGTATTACGCTAGAGAATATTTTTTGGGTTTTTGAATCGAAAACAATTAATATGTATTGTTTCATTCACTGAATGTGTTAAAAGCCATTCCTTCGAACTCTTTACATATAGTCAGTGAGCATACTTGAAGACTGGCTATAAATCAAATCATATAAAAGAACAATTTGTTCAGGCCAGTCTCAAACTCCCTACACTGTAGGAATGGACTGACACCTATTGCAAAAGTCTCGCATGGTAAATGCGAGACCTTTGCAATAAGCAGCGACATTACAC
The DNA here is from genome assembly GCA_015342045.1 of Leptinotarsa lineolata. Taxonomy (NCBI): domain Eukaryota; kingdom Metazoa; phylum Arthropoda; class Insecta; order Coleoptera; family Chrysomelidae; genus Leptinotarsa; species Leptinotarsa lineolata. The sequence goes on along the minus strand of WOGR01004864.1, from coordinate 3,315 downwards.
AGATTATAACCGAACCAACAAGGACTTCTGATCAAGATGGAGAATTTGCTAGTCTAGATCTATACATGACCATATCTAGACTTCACTCAAGCTCCGCAAAGTCTCCTTTGGGATCGACTTACTACATACGTATTTCAGTGTTGGGCGAATCTCCAATAAGTGTAGAAGAACAACCCATGCATGTTTGGGTAGTACAGTGCTACTGATTAGAAAAATCTTCAAGACAATTTCCGAACGTCTCTTTGGCTGAAATTTTGTTTCAATTCTGATATAATCTGTGCTTCTGGAGTATTCGAGGATATTTTAACAGAGTTAGATGCATGTATTCCGTTTTCAATAGAGTGACTTTCAAGAAAAATTGATAACAAACTGTCGCAAAAGTCCTAGGGTCGAAAATCGTATTAGGTTTTATAACGCTTGCTATGAGTAGAAATAAAAATCATGAGGAAACCGTTAATCAATACATTCTTACATATTTGGAACATCTTAAGTGATCATCAATAGAAGCAAACATCAATGGGCGATCTTCTCACATGTCACCCACTTTTGCAACAATGTGATGTAGAATCATGGGTTGTTATGCTCGACATATCCAACATATCCAAGGCCTTTGACTGTATAACTAGAGTTCACTTCGATGTTATTGCTCATCAGATCGTTTTCCTTCGTGACTCTCTAGCTTCCATAAAGAACGATTTTTTTTCTACTACTTGGAAGCCGTCTGACTTGTCCACTTCTCCTGAGACTTCGGAAAACACTGCATACTCATGGTTTTATTGCGTTTTTCTACTATCTTTTTCATGACACTCATTCGAATCATCTTGTACCCTATAATAGATTATGGTTGTCCATAAATATTTGTCATATGTGATCTAGTGCCTATATTCGCATAGAATATGCCAAGCTGTCTCTGTCCCTTTGTTGCACTATTTGCAGTTGAGGTCTCTGTTGTACAGCCCCATTTGATTCAGGTAAACTCTGAATGGAAAGTGTTAAGTGAGTAGCCCTGTAGTTATTCTGAGCCGATCCCTGCTTTGTTCAAGCCAATCTTCAGTTGTTTTCTCGAATGGTCCCTCCATGAACGTCTTCCATGTGTGTTCTCAAGTATGTTTTTCCAACATGTTTCTCCCATGCCAAAGATTTTGGTTCTTCACATTTCCAGACCAGTCTCGATGTCACTTTTGGGTTCGTCAGCGCCCTAAGTGCAGCCTGGCACTACCAACTACTACAACTACCAACGTTGGTTGGTGGTCTCAGCATTAGATGCCTACTTTTTGAAGATGTGCTGCACATAGGATCCAAATTTGATGAATGTTAATTCTCAACCAATTGATAAGCTGAAATTAGGAGTCTGGGTGCAGCACACAAAGGAAGCAATATTGCCCCCCCCCTAACCATCTCGATGGTTGTTACATTTCACAAATAATTCGCTATCCTTGACCTGAGGAAAAGATTCTCTAACGTCATATAAACGACAAAAATATAAGAGATATACTGTGAATTATGAAAAATTATCTCAAAGTTTTGAAAATATAATATTTTCTCTGTAGGTACGAGTTGAAATAACGATATTTTTGCTATTAACATTATATTAACATTTTTCTCTGAAGATACTCTCATACTGAAAAAAATGTACAGAAGAACAATATTAAATTAAGCATTCAATCAAATTTACGAATGTCAAATGCACAACAACCCTGAAAAGGCGCCTGAGTAATTCTTCCACGAACAATAATCTATTTTCTACTATCAACATTCCAAAATGAAAATAGACCACATTTATAATATCCAAGCGCCACTGCCATATCACGAAAACACCATAAATGGCAGACAGACAAAAATTAAATAAAATAAAAAGCACCTCGGTGGTCCTGTCTCTGGGCGGGAGGATTGGGGTACCGTCGAGGGCGTATTCGGCTTGTCGCCCAGCTGGGTGCTGGTACATAGGTATCTGCGCAGCCCAAACACTTGATTTTTCAAAATTTTTAATGATTAATATGCCACACAACACCCTTTATTGAATTGATTAATAGATTAATAATATTCATTTTCAATTTCGAAGGCGGAATTTGTTAAAACTATTTTATGGAAAATGAACGACACAAATTGATAAATTTTTAATAAGTACTTCTTCGATCAGATGCATATTTTGTTAAAGCACTATTTTACGGGAAGTGTTGCTAATCTGGTAAGTGGTAAGCTCAATTAAAAATGAAAAAAGCAGTTGATATTACTTGTCATATATATGAGTATAATTGAGAGTTGTATCCTAACTGTAAAAAATTCAGTTGGTTGTGTGCGATTAATAATTTCTACAATTTTATTTGAAAATGAAAAACTATCACTATAGCAATATTATCCAGACTTATATATTATAATGAACGAAGATTATCAATTTTGTTCGAAAAATGATATATGTGTTAATTTTGAAAAAGCAATGGTGATATATTGAATACAATACTGTCAGAATTAATGTTGAAATTCTAGAGATACATATCTCAACTTTTCCAGTTCAATTTAGGGATACAAATAATTTCACAATAATTAGACTGGAAGAAAATGAAAAAGCCAAAAGTGTGAATTCGCGCAGTCGTAATGTGTCTGACTCACGATGCAACTACTTGAGGATAGGCTTTTTTCTTAAGAAGTTCGACGACTATTCAACCGAGCAAAAGAGTCAGGTAACATACAACACGGAAATTAGAAAGGGAAAACGGGAGTCTTGGAAAAAGTTCTGTGAGAGTATCTTTGATGTACGTAGCACAAGAATTCCACAAGATTATCTCTAGAGAGCTGACTGCTGTAGTCGATAGAAAACCACTTTCCTGGAAGTCAGACTCTTGATAACAACAGACCTCCACCTTTTGAAGCCGCCAAACGACCAAAAAGGGCGATTGGGAGGTCGTCACAGCACCGGCACTTGAATGGGCTATCAAGTCGTTTCAGTTCTTCAAATCTGGAGAGGATGGTATATTTCCAGCTCTTCTGCAAAACAGACTGGAAATAATCTTACCCATTCTCATAAAATTGTATAGAGCCATCTAAAGTGGGTCGAAAAGACCCACATCCCAAATCGGTACGACCAATTAGCCTTACATCCTTCCTGTTGAAAGGACTTGAGATGATACTGGACGGATACATCAGGAGGGTTGCCTTATATGTAGTCCCCCTGAATAACCACCAGTATGCATATCAAACCGGCAAATTGACAGATTTAGGAATAAACAACCTAGTAGAGAAAATTACCCAATCCCTTGACAACAAGGAGATTGCGGTTGCTGTATTTCTCGATATAGAAGGAGCATTTGATAATGC